>CM068743.1:63993602-64189699 GCA_035084275.1 Hydrolagus colliei | reverse complement strand
TGGGGGAGAAAGACGGCTGCGGGGGGGGGGGGGAGAGACGGCGGGGCAGGGAGAAAGAGACGGCTGGGGGGGTGGTGGGGGAAGAGAGACGACGGGGGGGTGGGGGGTGTGAGAGAGGGCTGGCGGGGGGTTGATGTGATAATATACAGATAGATAGAGATGGGGGGGGGGGAATGTGAGAGAGGAGAGAGGGAGAGAGACAGAGGACACACAGACAGAAAACCACAGAGATGGAGAGAGTGAGAGACACAGAGAGAGAAAGATATTTACCTCCTGAGAAGATAGGCCCCGAATGCGCGTGCACCCAGAACGCACGTGCACCCCGAATGCACGCGCTGTGCGCGCATGCGCTGTACGAAAAACCCGAAAATATAGAAATTTCGGTATATCTCGATATGAGCCCATCGATATATTTAATCGGAAAATTTCCATATCGACGGACCCTACTTTACAGTATATTCTGTGAAACGCTTTGAGACGACGATAAGGTGTGAAAAGCGCTATATCAAATGGAAGGATTATTATTATATGACCCCTCCTTTCCCCATCTTCCCCTCCATCCCCCAGGCTGAGTGTCATCCTCCATTACTGTTGAGTGCTCTGGGACACTACCCTGCCTGAGGGACTCTGTTGTTATAAAATGACTACCTGTTTGCCTGCAATGATACCAAGCTACTGAGCACCGAAGGTTTGGTTTTGCTCCAATAAGTGATTAAAAAGCCTGTGTAACCAAAACAATGTTTAATATCTGCTCTGTGTACAAACCGAAGGGGAATTGATTTGCTCCGTCTCTGTACATACTCCCAGGGCTGGGATTTGACAAGTTAATAGTGGTTTCCCCCCCCACTGCCCACCCCCCCTGCCCCCCCCACCACCCCAGGGTAACACTCTGCTCAATGTCATTCACAACCACAGTTCATCGTCATATGAAAACTGCCATTAAAATACTGACGATAATCACCGCCCACCCCCCACCCCACCCCCACACACACACAAGAAACAGCTTCCATTAAAAACTGGAGACACAAACTCGTTTTACATCTCTGGTGAGAACAAAGGCGCTGGTTGGAAATGGTACCGCAGTTGATTTTACAACATGGTGTTTACTTTCTCTCACACCCACGTACTCACACACACGCGTATTCACACACACACACACGTGGGTATGCTCGCTCACACAAACTCCGGTCAGCACCTTTGCTCAATATTTAAAACATATGTGGGAGGAGTGTGGCGGGAGGAGGAGGGGAAACCTCCATTTTAATTTTTTTTACATTAAAAAAAGTCCGTAAAAATTTAATACAGTAAATTCATTTTTTGTTAAGAAGTAATGATCAGTGCCAGCGCTGTGGGAACTGCCAGCGGTGTGTACAGGCAGGACAGGCTGCTATCTAACCAACCCTATAATATTTACACAGTAATGGGGGGGTGGGGGTTGGGGAGGGGTGGGGGAGAGAGAGAGAGAGAGCACGCACGAGGGGGACACACAAACCTCCCGCTGACCCGGCAAAAGGCTTTGTTACTCCTCGCGAGCCAAAAGTGGTTTTCTTCTTTGCTTCCTCAATATATTCACATATGCGTTAAAACAATATAATACACATAACTAAAGGGGGGGTCATTGAGAAGCAGCTAAACAGGGCCAGTCAGATGTGGGAGGGCAGCTTAGTCCATGTCGGGCTCCTCTTTTGGTTTGTAGGTGGCTCCGAACTTCTGCATGTACTTTTTGATGTATTCCTTGGTTTTGTGCTTGACGTTCTCGTTGCACTCCAGGTCCTCTGGGTTCTTACACTGCTTGAGTTCCTTATTCATGACTCCGTGAGTCAACTGCAGTGAGAGACAGCGGGAGAGATACAGAGAGTTCAATTCCCAGCCCTCACCAACAACAAAATGACATCTAAAGAGCGCCTTTCATTGTTGGGAGGACGTCACAAGGCGCTGAATAGTCAGGACGGGACCCGAGCAAGGAAGAGGGGCAGGATAGGGGGGAGGGGAGGGGGAGAGTTAGGAGGGGAGGGAGAGAGTTGGGAGGGCAGGGAGAGAGTTGGGATAGCAGCAGAAGCACGGTCAAAGAGGCGAGGGAAGGAACGAGGCGAAAAGATTGTGGGATGGAGTTCCAGGGTATGGGGCAGAGAGAGGCTGAAAACCCATCTGCCAATGGTAGAGCGGGGGTCATGGAGCAGGCCGGAGCCGGCTGAACGGAGTGGGCGGGAAGGTTCATAGGGGACAGCAAGTTGGAGAGATGGGGGGGGGGGGGGGGGGGGGCAAGACTGTGAATGGCAGAACCAGACAGTTCTACATTCCATGTACAGCAACTACATGTAATAATAATAATCATTGCATTTGCTATGGTGCCTAATCATGTCGTAAAGACTTCTCAAAGTGCTTCACAGGCTATAAAGTGTAGTGACTGTATATTTTGTGGGTGAGATGCAGACGCCAATTGCGCACAAACAGTCATGGATTATGTGACCACATTATTATTTTTAAGGGATTATTATCCCCTGGAAAGCGATCCACCGATCGACAAACAACCAGCTTCCTACTTACTACTGGGTAAACGGAGGCTTGTGGAGTAAGGAGACTTGCCTAAGGATTTGCCCTAACTGGGAATTGAATGCAGATCCTCTCGCTCTAATCACCACACTACAGGACTCCATTCTACATGTGAACATTTTCAGCAAGTTTCCCATCGATATCACTGTCTGGTCAAGCTTTCCCACTGCTTGTCCAGCTAGGACCACCCTCCACTTTAGCCAACAAGAGCTCATGATGAGCCAGGGCTGGGGCTGTGCTGTCATCAGCAGTGAGAGAGTGGGAGAGACCTGGATATACAGGCAGATCCCGCTTAACGTCGCCTCGGTTAACGTTTTTTTGTTATTACGTTGCTGATACATTGGGAACACATGTTTATGTAGCATTGTAATGTTCACTATTACGTTGTTCGCCAGTGGGTGGAAAGGGGGCACGACAGCGCTAGGACCTGGGAATGAGCCAGGCCGGCAGCGAGTGAATGAGCCGGGCAGGCAGTCAGGGAGCAAGTGAGTGAGACCAGCAGTGAATGAGCCGGTCAGGAAGCGAGTACCGTATAATGGTTTTTTTTAAAGAAAATTTTGACGGAAAATGTCCAAAAGAACCTAACTCCGGTTTTTACATTCATTTTTATGGGAAAAATGTATTTGCTTAACGTGATTTCGTTTAAAGTCTCACTTTTCAAGAACCAAACTATGACGTTAAGTGGGGTGTACCTGTATGGCGGACCCGCCTGGCTCGGGAACCGGACAAGAGACCGTCACGGGGTGGGGGGGGAACGGCGACGACGACACACATTCCATTGCCAGGTGTAATCTCAGTAATCTCAGCCCTAAGGACCCCCTTACCCCACTTCACACAGACAATAGATTCCATTCCTCAATCTCAGCTCTCCGCACAGGTCTGTCCACATTAAACCACATCAATGCAGTCAAGCCTGATCCTGTATCAGTTGATATTACAGCACGGAGCTGATGTAATTCAAACCTATTTACCTTTCGGGCCAGGTGTTTGAAGTCCTCTGTTGCTACGATTCTGCCGATTTTACAGTCAGGCTTGCGGTAAGGGTTCAGACACAGGACAATGAACTGGAGATCTGTCAGTGACAGGAAAAGGCATTAACTCGATCATCACACAATAACCCTGTCATCCAGCATTTCATACCTGTCTTGTCACGTCTGCAAAACATCTCAAGCATTTCATAGCCTCGGACAGTCAAGGATTTACACCTGAGCTGGGATTGGAGTCAACTGGGGTGTGGGCAAGCGAGTGGTGGAAGGACCAAAGGCACGGTCAAAGAGCAAGGTCTTGAACAGGCCTTGAAGAAAGCAAGGAAGGGGGACAAGGCGAAGGAGCTTCATCTGTAGTGCCTCGGAGTTCCAGAGGGTGGGCAGAGAGGCTGATGATGTGGCGGGTAGGACGGGCGATGTGGTGCAGGCTAGTGCCCGCCGAGTGGAGGAAGGAGATGGGTTGGTAAGGCAAGGCTGCTCAGCCCCCAGTGATGGGATCAGTGGTTCATCTGAGTCAGGAAGTTGCGTGTCCACATCCTGCCCAAGAGTTGAGCTCACAGCCCAGGCTGAACCCCTACCCCAATATAGGGCTGACACTGACACCCCCATCAGTATAATAATAATCCTTGTGTTTGATATAGCGCTTTTCACGTCTTCTAGACTGTGTCTCAAAGCGCTTCACAGAGTATACAGTAAAATGAATTGACTGTATATTTGTGGGCGAAACGCAGCAGCCAAATGTGCACAGCAGGGTCCCCACAGACAGTCGTGGGTTGAAATTACCAATTATTTTTTTTAAAAAAAAAGGGATTATTATTAGGTGTGTGTGTGGAGTAAGGAAACTTGGCCAAGGTTTTGACCTGACCTGACTGGATTCGAACACATGTCTCGCAATCGATTGTAAGGCGAGTGCTCTAACCACTGAGTCCTCTGGGTTTGACTGTAGGGGCTGACTGTAAGAATATTTTAGCATATATATGCTAATATATTCTTATAGCATCAATCTTATATTAGAATATAAGATTGTTAATTAGTTTACTTGAAAAATATAACCAGAGACGTACTTATAATCTGGTTAGTATAACATCCTTACTTATTAGGGCACAGACAGGGTTGTTTTGTTTGAATAACTAACTAGGGCCCCTGAGTGGATACATGTGCCAATTAGCTCTGCAAAGGTAAAGATATATTGGCTTGACCCCAGCTGGACATCTGATTAGCTCAATACTGAGAAACAGGGATTCTCCTTATCAGTTATTTTCTCATGCGGAGTACAGCCTGCTCAAAGATCACTAGCAGATTGAGAAGAACAACAAAAAAATTATACTTATAGAGCGCCTTTCACGTCGGGAGGACGTCCCAAGGCACTTAACAGTCAGGTCGGGACCCGAGCAAGGAAGAGGGGCGGGAGAGAGTTGGGAGGGCAACAAAAGGCACAGTCGAAGAGGAGGGTCTTGAGACCGGCCTTGAAGGAGGCGAGGGAGGGAGCGAAGGCGAAGGGACTGTGGGATGGAGTTCCAAAGTGTGGGGGCAGAGAGGCTGAAATCCTGTCCGTCGATGGTAGGGCGGGAGACATGGAGCAGGTCAGAGCCTGCTGAACGGAAGGGACGGGAAGGTTCATAGGGGAACATTGGTTCGGAGAGGTGGTGGGGTGGGCAAGGACGTGAATAGTCTTGAAGGTGAGGACGAGGATCTTGAATTCGAACAGTGGGAGCTATCTCTGTGACAAAGGGAGATGGACTTAGAAATAACCACAACAAAATGACATTACGCATAAAAAGAAAGATGTAACTTTGGAATAGTCGGAATCACCGAAGCAGGAAGATTTGTGAGGCAGCGGGTGATCAGCCCCATCCCCAATGGAATCGGGTTAATATCAGTTTCGTTGAATCTCACTGCTTTAATGGAACTTAATGATGCAATAATTGAATGTGTTAAAAGCATCAACTTCTGAATTGTGTATGATATTAAAAGATTTGTAAACCACACCATCTGTATTGGGTAAAATCTCTTCCTGCCGAACCTTACAGACCCCACAATGTAGGATTGACACTGAATCTTCCCACCAATCCAGTGTAATAATAATAATCCTTCCACTTGATCTTAATCCTTCACATCTTCTAGACGGTGTCTCAAAGCGCTTCACAAAATATACTGTAAAATTAATTGACTGTATATTTGTGGGCAAAATGTGCAAAAACAGTCGTGGGTTGAGATGACCAATTTTGTTATGGTTTTTTTTGAGGGATTATTGTTTAGGGGCGCGAGCGTGTGTGTGTGTGTGTGGAGTAAGGAAACTTGCCCAAGGTTTCGCCTTGATCTGCCTGGATTTGAACACGTATCTGATGCTTGCACGGTGAGTGCTCTAATCACTGGGTTAATGGAGCTCCACAGGTTGGTTAGTATGAGCCCTACACTCCAGTACTAACCCAACAAACCCTCAGTGTAGAGCTGGGGGAGCACTGTATTGTTGATAGCGCCGTCATTCTGCTAGGAGATCAAGCTGAGACCTCATCTACTTGTTGGGTTGGGTGGACGGACTTCCCAAATGTTCTGGTCAACATCCTCCCCTCACCAAAACACAGTCACTACTGTGCGGGGTGGGGGGGGGGGGGGGGGAGGCAGGGTGAGCAAGAGAGGATTGCTGTGCTAAATTAGTCCTGGGTGAAAACATACCAGTCACTGCACACCAAAGCATGTGGAGCTCCTGTAGCTCAGTGCTTAGAGTGCTCGGCTTACAAGTGTGAGACCTGTGTTCGAATCCATGCAGATCAGTGCGAAACTTTGGGCAAGTTTCGTTACTCCACAAACACACACATAATAATAATCCATCCAAAAAAAAGCACAGTAATAAAATTGGTTGTTTCAATCCACGACTGTTTGTGAGGACACTGCTGTGCACAATTGGCTGCCCTGTTTCGCCCAAAAATATACAGTCAATTCACTTTACAGTATATTCTGTGAAGCGCTTTGAGGTGTGTCGAAGATATGAAAAGCGCTATATCAAATGCAAGGATTATTATTACAGTGGAGCACAATTAGTCCAAAGGAACTGGGAGTTTGCAGAGTGGAATATCCTGCTGTGTGTGTGTTTGAGATGTCCCCTCAGTCTTCCTGTTAACTCACTTTACAGTATATTCTGTGAAGCGCTTTGAGACGTCGATAAGACGTGAAAAGCGCTATATCAAATTATTATTATTAAGCACCTTGCTGTGATTCAATATAAATCCTCACCTCCTTCCTGAACAGCTCCTTGCTCCTCTTGGCCAGTTCGCTGGACGTGTCTGCCTCTGCCGTCTTGGCCTTTTTCTTAGAAGACTGATGGGAAAGAGAGTCAATTAGCCTTCAGGTTATACAGTGGTCATCACCCTGGCCAGAGACACACACTGTCAGCCTCCAGGTGAGCCCCACAGTGACATAGTCCCCTCACTCAGGCCAGTGGCTCCTTCGTCTTGTTCAATGTCCGTGTGCTTGACATCTACCTGGACAGTACATAAGGAGAAACTGCTTCTTCTGGCTGGAGGGTCGGTAACCAGAGGACACAGATTTAATTGCCAAAAGAACCAGAAGGAGTCAAAGATAATTTTTTTTATCCATAAGGTTGTTACAGGCTGGAATACACTGCGTGAAAGGGTGGTGGAAGCCGATTGGATAGTACAGGTAGACCCCGCTTAACGTCATTTTTTTGGTTCTTGATAAGTGTGACTTTAACTGAGACAATGTTAAGTGAATACATTTTTCCCATAAGGATGAATGTAAAAACTGGAATTACATTCTTTTGGACATTTTTGCTTCAAAATTTTCTTTAAAAACCCATTATACTCGTTCACTGACTGCCTGCCTGGCTCACTCACTCACTGCCAGTCTCACTCGTTGCTAGCTGGCTCTCTCTCTCACTTCCGGCCTGGCTCACTCACTTACTGCCAGTCTCACTCGTTGCTAGCTGGCTCTCTCTCTCACTGCCGGCCTGGCTCACTCCCAGGCCCTAGTGCCGTCGTGCCCCCTTTCCAACCGCTGGCAAACAACGTAATAGTGAATGTCGCAACGTTAAATTAATGTATGTATCAGTAACATAATAATGAAAAAATGTTAACTGAGGTGACGTTAAGTGGGGAATACCTGTAGTTTCAAAGAGGAATTGGATAGTGCCTTGAAAAGGAAAAATGTGCAGGGTTAGTTATAGTGTAAAAGTTGGGGAGTGGGACTAGTTGGTGGCTCTTTCAAGCAGTTGGCAAGATGGGCCGAATGGCCTCCTTTTGTGCTGCAGGATTCTATGATCTTTGGTGGGAAACCAGTTAACAACAACAACAAAATGACATTTATAGAGCGCCTTTCAAGTCGGGAGGACGTCCCAAGCTGCTGAACAATCAGGACGGGACCCGAGCGAGGGAGAGGGGCAAGGCAGGACGAAGGGGAGGGAGAGAGTTGGGAGGTGAGGGAAGGAGTTGGGAGGGGAGGGAGAGAGTTGGGAGGACAGCGGAAGGCACGGTCAAAGAGGAGGGTCTTTAGGCCGGCCTTGAAAGAGGTGAGGGACATGGGGAAAGTTGGAGCCGGCTGAACGGAGGGGGCGGGGAGGTTTTATAGAGGGACAGCAGGTCGGAGAGGTGGGCGGGGGAAGAAAGGTCATGAATAGCCTTCAAGGTGAGGATAAGGATCTTGAATTCGAGTCAAGGCACAACCAGGGGTCTGTCTCGCACCTCCCTGGGGCCGAGCGCCCCTGCCTCCCTGCCTCCCCGGCTGGTACTCTGACACACACACGTACCAGGCTGTAGGAGTTGGGTGTACCGTCCACATTGCCATCTAGTCCGTGTAGATCAGCCAGCATCGGGTCCTGCACAGGAAAAGACACTCAGTGAGAAAGCCCTCTCACTCACGTGTCTGCGAGACACCACTAGCCTCAACAGAAAGAGTTTAATACAACAACAAAATTACACTTGTATTGGTGCCTTTCACATCAGGAGGACATCCCAAGGCTCTGGACAGTCATTGTGTCAGACCCGAGCTGGGGACGGGGGTGGGGGGGTGGAGGGAAATGGGTGGATTAGGAGTTGCCGATAGGTCCATTGAAGAGGAGAGTCTTGAGGCGAGACTTGAAGGAGGCCCTGGAGGGGGCAAGGCGAGGACTGCGGGATGGAGTTCCAGAGGTTAATACAGCGCAGCGTACAGGTCACAGTGCCACATGACAACAGGCAGCAGGAGACAGGCCTATACAGGACGCAGACAACGTCCCTGCCTTCAAACCACCGCTGCCTCTGCCGTCTGGGTAGCAGGTTAGTGTGACAGTCTGATGCCTGCAGTACTCCACAACAACAAGGGAGGGAGCCATACAGCACACCAGAAACAAACTAGAAAAATAATCATGTTTGTGTCCAATGTAATAATTCTTGCATTTGATTATTGAGCTTTGCTGTGTGCGGCGTGGCTCCATAACTTATCGCAGCTTCGAGTCGTCTCAAAGCACTTCACAGGATATAGTAATAATCCTTGCATTTGATAATAGCGCTTTTCACATCTCCTAGATGTCTGTGGGCGAAAAGCAGCAGCCAATTGTGCACAACAGCGTCCCAATTAACAGTCGTTGGTTGAAACGACCAATTGTTTTTGAGGGATTATTATTAGGCATGTGGAGTAAAGAAACTTGCCCAAGGTTTCACCCTGCCTGGAATTGAACCCAGGTGTCTCGCTTGTTAGGCAAGTGCTCTAACGACTGAGCTACAGGACTCCAAAAAGGATATACAGTAGAGTGAATTGACTACATTTTGTGGGTGAAACACAGCTGCCAATTGTGCACAGCAGCATCCCACAAACACTGGTGGATTGAGTGACAACATTTTTACATTTTTCAATTGATTTTGAAGGAATTATTACCCCTGGAAACGCAATCAACCAGTTGACCAACAACCAGCTTTCTACTTACTGCTAGGTAAACAGAGGTGTGTGGAGTACATGGAAATGTTTTGCCCAGCCTGGGAATCTAACCCAGGTCCTCTCGCTTGTTCGGTGAGTGCTCTAACCACCAAGTTGTAGCACTCCAACACATATAGCATTGTTTGTCCAAATAACATGTTGTTCTATAAAGGAAACGAGGATGACGATTGACTAAGGATTGAGCTCCAGGGAGCTGGAGGGACATCAGTAGAAACAGGGCAATGTCCAGGAGGAATAGACTGAGCTCAACAGATGGTCCTGACTGCCTTTATTGTCGGTTGGCTGTCTGACACATGTGGAAATACATCACATGCTTCACAGTGTCTCGACCAGAACTTCTGACAGTGTCACAGATGTCTGGAAATTTCCCCACATCTGCAAAGCTGTCCCCTGGAGGGGCGTGTATCCACATTATCCCATTCCAAATTTATTAGCAACACATTGACTGTAGCCAAGGTTTGGGGACACAGCGTGTGTTGTATGAGGTGGAGTGGGGATGGGGAGGGGAGGGGAGGAGGTGGAAAGATGGATTGCTAAACCACACAGCTTGCCATTGAGAATACTGTCTGCTAGTTTTTACACTGCTTATCCAACAAGCATCCATTAGTGCTTTGGCTGCAGGGTTAACAGGAGCTGTAGTGGGAGGATTCCCTGCCCCCAGTGACTGGTCTGCCCTTCCAGGTCCTGCTGATGAGCCAGGGCTGTACTGTCATCAGCAGTGAGAGAGAGCGAGCCCTGGATATACTGCGGACTCGCCTAGCTCAGGAACTAGAGACCAAACATAACCAAACATGTCACCTTGCAGCCAGCTCAGTTTCAGAGAGCCAGCTTGCTTGCCTTTCCTCAGCCCCTCCAAAAAAAACCAATAATAAACTTGGTCATTTCAACCCACAGCTGTTTGTGGGGACGCTACTGTGTGCAATTGACTGCTGCTTTTCGCCCACAGATGTACAGTCAATTCACTTTACAGTATATTCTGTGAAGCGCTTTGAGACGTATAGAAGACGTGAAAAGCGCTTTATCAAATGCAAGGATTATTATTATCTTTTATTAGCAAAAATAGAGGTTCGGATCAAAGGTAAAAGCACATAGGAGGGAAGCACTTGTCAAATGGCTTGATAATTGGTTGGGAGGCAGGAAACAGAATAGAGAATAAAAGGAATGTTCTCTGATTGTCGGAACGTGACAAGTGGTGTCCCCCAGGGATCTGTACTGGGGTCTCAGCTTTTCATCATACATGGAGGGACCATACATGGAGCTCCTGTGGTTCAGTGGTTAGAGCATTCACTTTACAAGTGTGAGATCTGTGTTTGACTCCAGGCAGATCAGGGCGAAACCTTACGTTTCCTTACTCCACAAGCCTAATAATAATCCGTCCAAAAAAAACCCACAAATAAAATTTGTCATTTCAGGCCACGGCTGTTTGTGGGACACTGCTGTGCGCAATTGGCTGCTGGGTTTCAATATACAATATACAGTCAATTCACTTTACAGTGTGAAGCACTGTGAGACATCGATAAGATGTGAAAAGCGCTACATCAAATGCAAGGATTATTATTATTATGTACATATATAGATATATTTATTATATAAATGACTTGGATGAGAAATAGAGATTTATATCCAAATTTGTAGATGGCACAACAGAGGCACAGTAGATTGGGTATATGGGAGCAGGAAGTTACTAAGGGACTTAAAGGGACGACTTCCCGACGTGATTGGATTGAGTGAGTGGGCAAAACTGTGGCGGATGGAATTCAATGTGAGGAAATGTAAGGAGCAAAGAGTGTCAATGTACACAAATCACTATGATACGACGATTTATATAACAAGCACACAGGTACAGAAAAGTTATCAAAAGGCTAATGGGATGTTGGCGTTTATCTCAAGGAGGTTGGAATATAAAGGAGAGGAAATGATGCTTCACTTATATAGAGCCTTGGTGAGCCCCCATCTGGAGACTGTTCAGTTTTGGGCACTGAGCCTCAAGGAAGGGTATATTGACTTTGGAGGGGGAGCAGCGCAGATTCACCAGAATGTCCAACAGGGTTTAAAAGGGTTGAGGACAGGTTAAAAAAACTTGATCTCTTTTCCCTTAAGTTTATAAGGTTGAGGGGTAATCTGATTGAGGTGTTTAAAATAATAAAGGGATTTGATGGGGTAGCTACAGAGAAACTATTTTCCTCTGGTGGCAGAATCCAGAACAGGGGACATAATTTTAAAACTAGGCCCATTTAGGAGTAAAATCAGGAGGCAGATTTTCATCCAAAGAGTAATGAAAATCTGCTAATCTATCCCCCGAAAGGCTGTGGATGCTCGATCATTTGATAATAATAATCCCTACATTTGATATCGCGCTTTTTATATCTTATCGATGTCTCAAAACACTTCAAAGAATATACTGTAAAGTGAATTGATTGTATATTTGTGGGTGAAGCATGGCAGCCAATTGTGCACAGCAGTGTCCCACAAAGTAGGCTGATATGACCAATTTTTATTATTGTGGTATTTTTTTTATGATTATTAGGTGTGTGTGTGTTTGGAGTAAGGAAACTTGCGCAAGGTTTCGCCCTGATCTGCCTGGATTCAAACACAGGTCTCACGCTTGTAAGGCGAGTGCTCTAACCACTGAGCTACAGGAGCTCATATTTGCAAGACTGAGGTGGACAGATATTTGTTAGGTCAGGGTATTAAGGGATATGGGACAAGGGCGGGTAATTGGTCTTGAGGTACAGATCAGCCATGATCTTATAGGACGGCGTAACAGACTTGAGGGTCTGGACGGCCTGATCCAATGTTTTTAAGACATGTCCTCCCCTGTAATTCCGAACCAGCTACAATAACTTGCATTTATATAATGGCCTACACATACAGTAGTACCCTGGAACTCTTGACAGTGGTGGAGTCTGACACCGGCAGGGGGAGAGGGGACGAGGATAAACAGAAGGACGGAGCCAGCTGAGTGGAGGCAGTGGAGGTGGAGTAGTGGAGTAGGGTGGTGCCAGGGCATGAAGGGATTAGAAACGAATGAGAAGATCTCGAAATTGATCTGTTGGGCAACTGTAAGCCAGTGGAGCCTGGCAAGGACTGGAGTGAGGGAGGGAGGAAGGAGTTACTGTCAACGTGTACCGATGTCCTCACTCCCGTGGGAGAGTGCGGAGACGCACCTTGGCTGGATTTTCATCGTAGGTGGGGGTCCCCAGGTCCATCTCGGCTTCGTGGCCCATGCTCGTGTCATCATTGCCCCCCTCCCACAGCGGGGGGTCCCACTGGGTTTGCCTGATGGAACCAATAGCATTGCTGAGTGAACCGTCACTCACCCAAGAGTCCAGATCCCAGAATGTTAGACATGCGGAGGCCGTTCAGCCCCTGGTGCTCCCATGCTCCCACCCGTGCCCTATTCTGTCAGTCTCAATCCCAACCGCTGCCCCCACTCCACTACCTACACTGTTTCTTTTTAACATAGTTGTTTAACACAATAGTTTGGGTTGAACAATCTCAATAATCTTGTGTAAAACTCATTAACATCATCATAAGGCTATCATCCTCATCACCCACACTCCCATCACCCCACTCCCCAGCCCCCATGTGACACCTACCCCCCACCCCACGACATCCAGACACCCCAATTGGACAGTCCCCGGTTGCGCCCTTACACACCAACCTGGTGACAACGTGATAGTAGTAGATCTTTCCCTCGGGGTCTCGAGCAGTTTTCCAGTTGGAGGGGAGGATGATGGACTTGGCTTTGGGAGGTGAAGGAGGCGGCAAATCCAGAAGGCTGCTCACAACCATCAGCTCCTGCTAGATAGAAACCACATTCAATTACTTCCAATTCGCCAATCACCAGCCTCAAACCAGCCTGACTTACACGCAAACCACCAATCGCCAGCCGGAACTACACCCATCTTGCAAATAATCTGCCATTTGAAACCATCAGCCCTCAACGAAAGCACTTTATGTTGTGGCTCCAGCCTGGCACTGTCCCCATAGCCTTCCCACAGACTAGTGGAGGGGCTGCGATAAACAAGAGCTACAGATGTTCCTTGTCAGCTAGGACTCCAGCAGCCAGGACCTTGGTTTAACTCTAACAAATCAGCGTACCCCAGCATTGGAGTGACTATGTGAGTTCAAAGTGACAAGGGGCTTGAACTCACAACCATCTCAAAACCATCTCAAAAGTAAGAGTTCGATTGACTGAGCCAGGGTGACACTCTTTCTTACAATTCACCAATTTATCTGATATTATCTTGTGGAGCCCTATAGCTTAGTGGTTAGAGCACTCAACAACAACAAAATTACACTTGTATAGCCTTTCGCGTCAGGAGGACATCCCAAGGCACTCACCTCACAAACAAGAGGACTTGGGTTCGATTCCCGGTCAGGGTGACACATTGAGCACGTTTCATTACTCCACACACCTCTGTTTACCTAGCAGTAAGTAGGAACCTGAATGCTAGTGAATTGGCGGTTCACATTTTCAGTGGTAATAATCTCTTAAAATATCCGTCAATCAACTTACAACCGGGTTCCTGCTTACTGCTAGGTAAACAGGCACGTGGAGTAAGGAAACATGCCTAACATTTCGCCTGCCCGGGAATTGAACCCAGATCGTCTTGTTTGTGAGGGAGTGCTCTAACCACTGATGTGTGGGCAACTGGAGTGAGTGGCATGAGGCATACCTGCTGGACAGCCTGGGGTTGCCCTGTTGGCTGGTAGGCTGGGGCTGGAGATGTGACGAGCACTCCTGCTGACGGCTGCACAATGAAAGCCTGCTGTCCCTGTGTATACTCGGGACTCGACTGGGCGTATGTCTGTGTTCAGGGAAGAGAGAGACAGAGAGACGTTACCTCTCAACGCGTGCGGAGCCAAATAAATCCATCACTATCACAGAAATACCAATTGTCAGCACAGGAGGAGGTCAATTGGACCACTGAATGTAGCACTTACCACAACTTCTTATTGTATTATCCACTTTCCCAAACTTTCCCCACATCCCTTGGGGGAGTGGGGGAGGGTTGGTAAGTAGGATATCCTCGTAGCTGAATTGGCTCCAATGTGATGTAAAATGCAAGATACTGCAGAAAGCCTTCCTTAAAAGTCTCCCCCTCCCAACATGCCCCAATTCTGACAAAGGGCCGTGGACCCAAAATGTTGACTCACTTTTCTTTCTCCATAGATGTCGCCTGACCTGCCGAGTGTACCCAGTAACTTCTGTTTCTGTCCCAATGTGACATACCTGCCAACAGAATGTTGGAACCGAGCCCACCCTCTGTGACAGGGTGCATCCACCCAGGGAGAGCGCGCATTCCAGTCCAACAGTCTCAATCGCCTCGCAACTCAAGTAATTATAAAGCTCCCCCCAGTGTAACTCCACTCTCCCTCACTGCCCCCCCCTAGTCTAACAACAACGTGGATTTGTATAGCGGCCCCCACACCAGACGGTGTCTTCAGAAAGCTTCACAAAGCTGATCCCGGGGACAAGCCAGGGGGAGGGGGATAAAGGTGACCAAAAGCGCAGTCGAAAAGTGTTCTGTGCAGGAAGAAAGGGGAGCCTTTGCTCCATGGTGTAAAGCAGGGGAATGGGGAAGGACAGAGAGTAATGGAGTGTACCTGGATGATGGGCTGAGAGGTCTGGCAGTATGTTGAGGATATGCTGTAGACGGGCTGACAAGGCTGCCCTTGGTAATAGATGGAGGCTTGTGGCTGGCCGCTGGAGTACTGCTGGTGCACGGCCAGTGTCTGGTGGCTGGGGTCCCACAGGGTGTAGTTCTGTGCCGGGGCTTGAGTTGCTGTGACCTGTAGCACAGCTAGGCTGGGGTCCTGGGGAAGGATGCTGGGGGCTGGGGTGAGGTACTGCTGTGACTGAATGTCCACCTGAGGCGAGAGGTGCTGTACGGCGGGCACGGCAAGCTGCCCCGCGGGCATGGGTTCCGCCAGCAGCTGTGGATCGTAGCCGAGCGCCTGGCACACCGGCTCCACGTTGGGGGTGGGCAGAAGCACTTTGCCTGCGTTGGGGTTCCCGGGGTCCACGTAAGCTTGTAAAGGGTACCCCGGCGGGTAGCTGATGAAGGTCTGGTGAGAGTTGGTGTAGGCTGCGGACTCGTAAGGCACCTGTGAGCTCCCGCACATTGGCTGCTGTTGGATGTACAGCCCGTGTTTCTGGGCTTCTCTCTGGGCCACTTCCTGCTCAAACAGTTTGCGTCGCTCCTCAGTGGAGAGCTTGCTCCGGGTTTTCTTCTTCTTGGATGGTGTGGTTGTGTCATACCTTCAGAAGGAGAAGAAACCTGATTAGAGTTCGAGTGGTTAGCGCACATGGATCTCTTGCGAGAGGACCTCATAGAAACCTATAAAATTATTAAGGGGCATGACACAGCAGACAGTGGAAGACTGTTTCCCCTGGTTGGAGAAACTATAACTATGGGGTCAACCTTTTCGCACTGAATTGAGGAAACACTTCTTCACTCAAGAGGGTAGTGAATTTATGGAATTCTCCACCCCAAAAGGCTGTAGATGTTCAGTCCCTGAACATATTCAAGACTGAGATTGATAGATTTCTTATGGATAGAGGGATTAAGGGATATGGGGATAAGGCGGGCAGGTAGAGTTTGATTAGATCAGCCATGATCTTACTGGAATGGCGGGACAGGCTTGAGGGGCCGAATGGCCTACTCCTGATTCTTATTCTTATCTTCTTATGACATGGGCAGGGCGAGACCTAAGGCAAGTTGCCTTACTCCACACACCTCGGCTTATCCAGCAGTAAATTGGAACCTTGTTGTTAATCGACTGGCGGATCCTGGATAATAATTCCCCCAACCCCTGCACTCATACAACCACTCACTACCCCCCGCTCAATCCATAATTGTATGTGGGGCACTGTTGTGCACAATTGGCTGCTGCGTTTCACCCACAAAATGCAGTCAATCAACTTTACTGTATATTCTATGAAGCGCTTAGAAATGTCTCAATGATACAATAAGGCACTATATCAAATGCAAGGATTATTATTAATTATTATATCCCAGGCCAGGCTGCTGTCACTGCTCTGTGTGGCAGCATCTAAACCACTTTCACAGCAGGAGGGGAGAACATAGTGCGTTCAAAGGGCTTTTGTTTGTTTTCCCGTCTCCACAGCAACCATAACCTACTGTACAAAGCACTTTGAGAGACTTGTAAAGGGAGTAACGGTGTTCAGGGGTAAGGAGAAGTCGGGGAAATGAGATTGAATAAATAATTGTGATCTACTGAAAATGTGAGATAGGCTTGATGGGCCGAAAAGTCTAACCCTACTCCTGTGTTTGTGGAATAGAAGGCACAAAGTTAGTTCTTATGGCACAGATGATCATAGGCCTAAGTTCAGTCCCTGCTCTGTGTGAACTAATCTGAGCCATGGTAGGAAGGTGCCTTGGGACATCCCTCTAATGTGAAAGGAGCTACACATATATAACAATAATAACAATCCCTGCATTTTGATATAGCGCTTTTCACACCTTATCGACATCTCAAAGCACTTCACAGAATATACTATAAAGCGAATTGACTGTATATTTGTGGGCAAAATACGGCAGCCAGATGCACACAGCAGCGTCCCCACAAACAGTCTCGGATTGAAAGGACCAATTTAATTTTATTATTGTGGGATTTTTTTGGACGGATTATTATTGGGCATGTGGAGTCAGGAAACTTGCCCAAGGTTTCGCCCTGACCTGCCTGGATTCGAACACAGGGTCTCACGCTTGTAAGGCGAGTGCTCTAATCACTGAGCTACAGGAGCTGTAATTTTGTTGTAGCATACAACAAAATTGGGTCACATGGCCTCTCTCCAGAGAGAGGCCATGTGACCCAGGGCCCCAGCTCCTCATTGCCACCCAGAACCTCACTAAATACACAAATCATCCTTGTATTTTATGTAATGCCTTAATTTGTCAATGGCTTGAGATTTTACTGTCAATTGTAGTGATTGTGTCTTTGTGTAGCTGTAGGCAGCCAAATTGTGCAGCAAACTGTGCAGCAAAAGTCCCAGAAGTAGTGACTAATTTTATCTGGGGGATTGTTGGTTAGGACACTGTGACCCACCTACTAACCTGCCCGCCCCCTCCGCTCAGTGGGCTCTGGCCTGTTCCTTGTCCCCTGCCCCACTATTGGCGGCCGAACCATTAACCACTTTGCCACTAATCTCTGGAACTCCATCTTACAGTCCCTCCGCCTCGCTCCTTCCCTGGCCTCTTTCAAGTCCAGCCTCAAGACCCTCCTCTTCGACGTTCCCATCAGTCACCCCAAATCACCCCCTTTCCTTCCACCCTCCCTGTTCCCAGCTCGGGTCTGAAACAATGACCGTCCAGTGCCTTGGGACGTCCTCCTAACGCGGAAGGCGCTATATAACCTAATTTTGTTGTTAACAGGAGCTGAGTGGGATGACTCCCTGCCTCCAGTGACTGGCCTGCCCTTGCAGGTCCTGCTGATGAGCCGTGAGGAAGAGAGAGTGAGAGAGAGTGCAACTGACCAGACTAACAACTCCCAAGTCACACCTCATCTAAACCTCCCCGAACCTTCTTCAGTTCAAGCTTTATTTAAACTCCTCTTGAAATTGTCCCACCCTCCACCTCCCCACTGCCCAGCACTTGCCTCTCGTCGGCCGACAGCCTTTTGAGCCCCTCCCTCTCATATGCGGAGGGCGGAGGGGATGCCGTCTGCTTGCGTTTCTTCCTATCCTTACTGAGCGCAGGCTTGTCCGTATCCTTCTCTTTGCCCGAACTCGACGGAGTCTTCGGTGTCAGAGAAAGGTCCTTTTGTGAGGAACCATCTCGCCCGCGCTCTGTAACATTAATTTAAAATAATTAATTTCCTACTTTTTTTATATTTAAACATTGTTTATATAATTGCACAGCAAAGGTATCTAAGGTGATTGTTTGTGAGAAAGGGGGAGGAGGAGGGAGGGGGCTTTGTCTCACACAAACACTCAAAGCCTAACACAAACACTCACAACCTCAATACACAGCCTTGTATTACAGAAAGCAACCTGGCTGTCACACACCAAGCAATGGCTGTAGCTAGGGAAATGCTCCTCTCACCCAGCCCCACCCTCCTGACTGAATCCCACCATCTCACCCAGCCCCACAAGCTCTCTCCTCATCCAGCCCCTCCACTCACCAACCGCCCCTACTCAGCCAGCACCCCCTCAATCAGCTCTCTCCTCACCTAGCCCCTGACATCCTCACCCAGCCTCCCCCTACACACTAAACACCCCTATTCACCCAGCTCCCAGTCCTCACTCAGCCCCTACCTCCTCACTCACTCCCCTCCTCACCCAGGTCTCTCTTCACCAAGCCCCCCACTCACCCAACCCTCCCTCCCTCCTCACTCAACAACAACAACTTAAACTTATAAAGCGCCTTTCACGTCGGGAGGCACTCAGCTTTCTCCTCACTCAGCCTCCCACCTCCTCACCCAGCCCCACTCCTCACTCAGCCTCCCACCTCCTCACCCAGCCCCACTCCTCACTCAGCCTCCCACCTCCTCACCCAGCCCCACTCCTCACTCAGCCTCCCACCTCCTCACCCAGCCCCACACCTCCTTACCCAGCCATGCCCACCCACACACTCACCACCCTCTACTCGCCCAGCTCAACCCCCGCCTTACTCAGCCCCTTCCCACCCCACCACCTTCCTATTTTGAATAATCCCATCAAGTCTCAGAAGTAAGGTAGAAAGAGGTTTGGCCACAGAACAATGGGATTAACAGACCAGATAGTATCTAATCTAATGCAAAAGTGAACAGGCAGGATGGGCTGAATGGCTTCCCATGGGTAAGAACTTACCAGTGCTGTCCCGCTCTGCCTGGCTCCGGTCTTTCTTCGGGATCCGATAAACTTCCTGCAGACATCAGAAATGTCATTACATAATAGTAATAATCTTTGCATTTGATATAGTGCTTTTCACATCTTATCGATGTCTCAAAGCGCTTCACAGAATATACTGTAATTACATTCCAGCCCAGGCCTGCCCGCTCTGCTACCATCAACTACCAAGTGGCTGTGGTTCCCTCACACAAATAGACTCACACACATGTGTACACAGAGACTCACACACATATACACACTCATACACATACGTGCACGCAAACTCACATACACTTGCACAGACTCACACACACTTGCACAGAAACTCACATGCATACAGAGACTCACACACCCACAGAGAAAGAGACACACAAACACATCGAGATACCCACACCGAGGCAGACTGAGAGAGAGTCACGTACACACAAACGCACAGAGGGACACAGATAAACACATGTTTGGAGAGCCACAGATACAACATGCATACAGACACACACACAGAGAGATGCACACATGTACAGAAAGAGACGGACACACACATCGACCCAGAGAGAGAGAGAGAGGTTACAGAATCCCAAACAGAAAGAAATCACAAGCTCTATTTTCCTCCCAATTTTCTCCTCTCTCTCCTTCAGCCACTCTGCCTCCAACCCTTGGAACTCCATCCCAAAGTCCCTCTGCCACACCCCCTCCCGGGCTTCCTTCGAAGTATCGCCTCAAGACTCTCCTTTTCGATGGACCCATCGGAAACTCCTTATCACCCCCCTTCCCTCCCGCCATGTCTTCAGCTCGGGTCTGAAGCAGTGACTGTCCAGCGCCTTGAGACATCCTCCTGACGTGAAAAGCGCTATACAAGTGTCATTTTGTTGTTGTTTTGTGAGTGCTCCCCCAACCCAGTGAATACTCCGAGCTCCCATAGGCTCAAATTTGAACACTGAGCTCACAGTCGCCATCACTCGCTTGTGAACAATGGTGAGCCGAGCAAGCGAGCTGGGGGACAAGGGGTACAAACTGGGAGGAGAAAAGCTCCCGACTCTTGAGGACAAACCCACACCTTCAGGTCTTTCCAGTTCTCCAGAAGCTTTGTGGCCAGATCGCTCACGTCCTCAATCTTGCAGTGCTGCTCGTGGCTGCGCTCGCTCTCTGCGTCGGACACCCCCTCCTCCTCATCCTGAGATGGGGTCCCCGCCAGCACAGACTCCTCGAGCTTGGGGCCATTGCTGGTCTTTGGGAGGCTCTCCTGCTCGGGGGCTTCACGGCTGTCTGGCTGGCTCCCCCCAGCCCCCAGCTCCACCTGGTTCACCCCAGCCCCCTGCCCCGCCTTGGCCTCTCCAGTTACCGATCCTACCTTGGCCTCTCCAGCCCCCACTTTAGCCTCTTCAGCCCCCAATCCTGCTATGGCCTCTCCAGCCACTGGTCCTGCCTTGGTCTCCCCAGGCCCCGGTCCTGCCTTGGTCTCCCCAGGCCCCGGTCCTGCCTTGGTCTCCCCAGGCCCCGTTCCTGCCTTGGCCTCTCCAGCCCCTGGCCCTGCTTTAGCCTCTCCAATCTCCAGCCCCATTTTGGCCTCTCCAGCCCCTGGCCCCACCTTGACCTCTACAGCCCCCGGCTCTGCCTTGGCCTCTCCAGCCCCCGGTCCTGCCTTGGCCTCTCCAGCCACCGGCCCTGCCTTGGCCTCTCCAGCCCCTTCTCCAGCCTGGGCTCCTCCAACCACCTCCCCCACCAGGCCCTCTGCAATCGCTCCCCCAGCCCCCTCCCCTGTATTGCCCTCCATGGCCCCCGGCCCTGTCTGGCCCTCCCCAGTCCCAGGTGCTGTTGGCTGCTCTTCCTCAGCGGGAGCCGTAGCCTGTGATGGTTCTATGTCCTCCTTCCCCTCCTTGGCCTCGACCTCCCCATCCGAGGCCTTGCTGGTGTCAGACAGGGCGCTGTCCATGCTGTTCTCACTGATGATCTTTAGCCTGCGCATCACTAGCTTCTTCGGGGTGTCTCCCTCAGGCTCGACCCCAGGCTTGGGCCCGGCCTCCTGTGTGTTCAGTGGGGTCTGTGCCCGCGATGTGTTCTCGCTGGAGTACCCGTCGGCCTCACTGGGCTGTGGAGCCGAGGCCTTGGGCTGGGCCCAACGTTGGACAATAGGCAGAAGCTTGCTCTCCTCCAGCATGTTCTTGGTGGAGATAGGCAAGATCTCCAGCGTCTTCATCATCTGTGGAGAGAAGCCACGATCAGTGATCGGCCCCAAAACAAGGAGAGAGCAGTGTGAACGAGAGAGGACCTGCTACCCCCTCCTCAGGGCCACGCCATTCACTACATCAATTAATAATATAATAATGTCCTGCCTTTCATATAGTACTTTATCAACAACAACAATAACTTGGATTTATATAGTGCCCTCACTCCAAGCCGGACGGCGTTTCAGAGCGCTTCCCAATAATGGATCTCAGAGCTGGGGGGAGGGGGAAAAATGTGACCAAAAGCGCGGTCGAAAAGAAAGGTCTTTAGCAAAGACCTGAAAGTAGGAAGAGAGGGGGCGAGGCGAAAGGAGTGAGGAAGGGAATTCCAGAGCCTTGGGGCGTAGTGGCTGAAGATACGGCCGCCGATGGTGGAGCGGAGGATTCGGGGGACAAGGAGGAGGCCAGACCTGGTGGAGCGAAGGCAACAGGAGAGAGGAGGTCAGAGAGGTAAGGGGGTGCAGAGGACTGGAGGGATTTGAAAACAAGAGTGAGGATCTTGAAATCGATTCTCTTCTGATGCCTGGAGATAAGTGTTACAACTTATGGCTGCTCAGTCTACAGGTAATAATAATAATCCTGGCATTCGATATAGCGCTTTTCACGTCTACTAGACTGTGTCTCAAAGCGCTTCACAGAATATACTGTAAAGTGAGTTGATTGTATATTTGTGGGTGAAACGCGGCAGCTAATTGTGCACAGCAGCGTCCCCACAAACAGTCATGGGTTGAAATTACCAATTTATATTGTTGTGTTTTCTTTGGAGGGATTATTATTAGGTGTGTGTGTGGAGTAAGGAAACTTGACCAAGGTTTTGCCCTGACCTGCCTGGATTCGAACACAGGATTCGAACACACTTATAAGGCGAGTGCTCTAACCACTGAGGTACAGATGCAATATCGCCCCCGCGGCATTCTACACCTTTACCTGTGTCTGCAGCTTGATATTGTTGCTGGAGTTTCCCCGGCCATCTCCGAGCTCAGTCATCCAGATCCACAAGAGGGACAGCCCATGGTACTCCAGGAAGGACTTGAGGCAAGCCTGAGAGTGTGTGTCCTGAAAGGGGAGAAAGCACACTCCACTGTAAACATTGTCCCGAGAGTAAGACTACAGTTTAACACCAGCTTAACACCAAGGTTAGCAGAGGTGAGGCAGTGCCGAGAGCACACCCCTCACACACAGGGCATAGGTCTTACATTTGTAAGGTGAGTGCTCTAACCACTCAGCTACAGGGCTCCACATGTTTTAGTCACTTTCTGCCATCCTGCGGTGACTGGATCACCCCTCCCTGACACAGTGAGGGCTGTGTGGTCAGTCTGAAGGCGGGCTACGAAGGGGAGGGGAGTGAGGTGGGAGTTGAGGGGAGTGAGAGGTGGTCATTACCCTGTGAAAGGCATAAATCTGCAGTGCACACAGTGGCTTCTGTTACCTGTATGATCTGGAGGCAGGTCAGCTTCTGTTCCATGGTCTCTATCCGCACCATCAGCCTGGTCAGGCTCAGCACCTGGTTAGGATCGGACAGGCCTTTCCCGTTCTCCAGCAGGGCCTCCAACTCCTCATCCACCTGCCCACACAACAACACAACTGAAACTCGTGGGACACATACACACATCAAGTCACAGCAACACTATCAGTGGGACACATGCACACATCACCTCTCTGTCAGCAGGACATACTCACAGATCACCTCACAACGCCTCTCAGCGTGCTCTGCCATGTCTCTTACTTGCAACTTCAGTGTAGCATTTCCCTACCTCTCTGACCACCTCGGACCCAATGCTCCCACTCGCCCCTCCCTCTCCCTCTGTCTTTAAGTCTCACCCTAAAATCTACCCATTCAACTCTGCTCATTGTTCACTTTCCCATATCCCACTCAGTATCTGACTGCCAGGTTGTGAAGGTGTCTCTCCTTTGCTACTTTGCCCAATGCCTTTATTAATGTCTACATATAAATCACTGCATAATAATAATCCTTGCATTTGTTAGCGCTTTTCACTTCTTATTGACGCCTCAAAGCGCTTCACAGAATATACTGTAAAGTGAATTGACTGTATATTTGTGGGTGAAACGCGGCAGCGAATTGAGCACAGCAGTCGTGGGTTGAAATCACCAATTTTATTATCGTGGTTTTTTGGTTGGTGGGGGATTACTATCAGGTGTGTGTGTGTAGTAAGGAAACTTGACAAGGTTTCACCCTGACCTGCCTGATTCGAACACAGGTCTCACGCTTGTAAGGTGAGTACTCTAACCACTGAGCTACAGGAGCTTCACTGTGTTGCTCTGCCAATTTGAGAAGTCACCACTTCAAATGTACCAGTGTGTGACATTGTGTCCTGCCTTCTGGATTCCCCACATACACACTTATCAATTATCATCACTCTCAATGGGATATCGCTGGTGAAGGCTGTGTTACAAATCACTATATAAAAGGTCACCCACTACACCTAGGCATGACGGGTCTTTGGGTGCTGTGCGTGAGATGAAGTCTGGACCACTAAACCGTACTTACAGAATCTTTCTTGCGAGACCGCTCTTTATCTTTCAGCTTGACCTTGCCTCCCGCGGCCCGAATGCTGACCCGGTTTTCACCCCCCAAGAAGCCCCGGCAGTTTGCTGATCCACAGAAACATTTCTGCGCCTCCTTCCTGTGATCAGGCACGAGAGAGAAATGAGGTGAGAGGCAGCGGCAAAATCCCACAAGGCCACTTTCTCAATGTTCTCTACATGATAATAATAATCCTTGCATTTGATATAGCGCTTTTCACATCTTAGATAGCTCAAAGCGCTTCACAGAATATACTGTAAAGTGAATTGACCGTATATTTGTGGGCAAATTGCGGCAGTCAAGTGCACACAGCACCGTCCCCACAAACAGTCGTGGATTGAAATGACCAATTTTATTATTGTGGTTTATTATTAGGCATGTGGAGTAAGGAAACTTGCCCAAGGTTTCGCCCTGACCTGCCTGGATTCAAACACATATCTCACGCTTGTAAGGCGAGTGCTCTAACCACTGAGCTACAGGAGCTAGTGGTGGGGAAAGTGTATTTTTTTTCAGTAAGTGGCTGTGTGTGGAGAGGTCACTGTGTTGGCGGGTGGGGAGGTAGGGGGGAGGGAGGGGGGTGGAGAGGTCACTGTGTTGAGTGGGGGGAGGGGGTGAAGAGGTAAATGTGTTGCGGGGGTGGAGAGGTCACTCTGTTGTGGGGGGCGGAGGGGGTTGGAGAGGTCACTGTGTTGGGGGGGAAGTGGTATGGGGGGTTTGCTCAGTAATCTGTACAGTGTTCCACTGTGTGTGATGTGGAGAATGTGCTTTTGATTTATACATCAGAACATGCCTTTCGTGTCTCGGGATTGCTCCAGGGAGAATCCCACACACACACTCAGCCTTACCCGTATCTCTGAAACTGATAGTCGAAGGTGAGTTCGGTGCCGGGCGGCACGGCTTTTGTTGTGAAAAAGCCCACCCTCAGCTGCCCATTCACCGTCCACTGAGGAAGAGAGCAGAGAAGCAGCTCAACCACAGGCCACACACACACAGCTCCCCAAATCATTATCATAACAATCCTGGCATCTGGTAAAGCGCCATGTAAGGATGTCTCAAAGCACTTCACAGAAACTACTGTGAAATTGATTGACTTTCTCACTAGCTGCACACACTATGAGCAGCTGGGATCAAACCCAGAAGAACTGGAGAAGTGTTTGAGCTCTGGAACTCCCTTCCTCACGCCCTTCGCGTCACCCCATCTCTTCCTACTTTCAGGTCTCGGCTAAAGACCTTTCTTTTCGACTGCGCTTTTGGTCACCTTCTTCCCCCTCCCACTGGCTCAGCCCTGGGATCCGTTATTGGGAAGCGCTCTGAGACGCCGTCCGGCGTGTAGTGAGGGAGGGCGCTGTATAAATCCAAGTTGTTGTAGCAGTAAAACCACTTATTTTGTTTGGTCAGCCAGGTGTTGGACACATTTGGAAATCCATTAAGGTGCTTCAGGGAATCCAAACCAAACCAAGAATTCCATGCATCTCACCCACACATGGGAATCCCAGAGATAGATTGTTGGAATGGAATGCGGGCTCTCTCTCTCTCCCTGGAGGGACACATCCTGTTTACCTACTTCCAGAGATTATTAGGCACAGCTTGGCAAACAGCAAGGCTTGGGGACCCCAGAGTGTGCCTTTGGGGTAACAGCTGGAGTCTAACCAGCTAAAACCGCATTCCTTGCCATTGATATCACTGCCTGGCAATTTTATTTGGTGGATTTTATTGGTGGAAGACACCGGGAGAGCTCCAGTGGGAGAGCGAGCACCAGCACAGACACCACGGGGAGAGAGAGAGAGAGACAGGAATGGGGTTAGAGTAGAGAGCTCCAGTGGTGGGAGCGCGCACCAGCACAGACACCATGGGGGGAGAGAGACAGGAATGGGATTAGAGTAGAGAACTCCGGTGCGTCACATGGAAGCTTTCTGTGGCCATGTGTGACCTTGCTTCATAACAATATGGTTAACTGGGACGTCCTTCCAATGCTAAACGTCAGCTTGCTAATAAATGGTAATGGATTATTCAGAGCAAAGACCGAGTGCTGAATTTGGAGCCATTAGAGTATGATGACCACGATTTAAATCTGATTCACTGCACTCGCTGGACGCTCTCACCTTCTGGGTCTCACAGTTAGGTTCACAGCTGTGGTTCATAAAACGCGAACAGTTTCCTTTCAAAGTGGCATCAATGATCTGGGAAGAGACAAAAAATATTTTTTAATAAAAAAACTACTTCACATTTATAAAACTATTTAACATTTATACCTCCATGGTTGCTCACTCAACCTCACCAAACCAATCAGGAACCTAGGTGTCTTGTTCGCTCCTCAACTGTCTTTCCTCCCCCACATCCAAGCAATAATTCGCTCTGCCTTTCCCCACCTCTGCAACATTGCCCGACTGCCTAGGGTAAGGTACGGTCAGGTGATGTGGCGGAGGTGCAGGAAGGTGGTCCTGGTCAGGGACCGGACGAGAGGAAGCAAGGGCAGCTCAGACACTGACAGCATTAAACTACAGTAAAAGCTTGGTTATCCGGCACCCAACCAACCAGAACGATCAACCAACCCGTATCTCCCAATACAATTCACCATTCCAGCAAACAGATCTCATAGTGTAGCTCACTTTGTGCATGCACATGCATGCGCACTTTTTAAACAATGAAAACGCTGGAATGCTTTTTTACTGATAATTTTACTGAGTGTGCTAGAATGCTTTATTGATAAGTATCCATACAATATTGTGTTATTATCTTTCCAGTTGCACCTTTCTGCCTCATCCCTCAACCCCCAGACGATCGATGTTCTGATAGCATGTCTGTCCGACATCGAGTCGTGGACGAGGGACAACTTTTTGCAATTGAACGTGAATAAGACCGAGGCCCTCCTGATTGGCTCAAGCCAGCGCCTCCGCACATCGGGCGCTGCCAGCCTCAATATCCAAGGTTGCACTCTCCACCTCACAAAGCCAATCAGGAACCTCGGCATCATGTTCGATCAAAAACTTTCCTTCCTCCCCCACATCCGCGCCTTGACCGGCACCGCCTATTTCCATCTGCGCAACATTGCCAGGCTCCGTAATTATCTTACCCCCCGCACTGCCAAAACACTCGTGCATGCATACATCACGGCTGGACTACGGAAATTCTCTCCTAGTCGGCCTCCCCAGTTCCTCCATTCATAGGCTGCAGGCCATCCAAAACTCTGCAGCCCGTGTACTATCCCGCACCCGCCTCCGCGACCACATAACCCCCACCCTCGCCCGTCTCCACTGGCTCCCCATCCTCCAGAGGATCGAGTTTAAGATCCTCATCCTCACCTACAAGGCCTTACACGGCCTTGCCCCATCCTACTTAACCAATCTACTCTCCCCCTACACGCCCACCCGGACCCTCCGTTCAACAGGACTTGGCCTGCTCCAAGCCCCCCGCCCGAACCGCCCCACCATCGGAGGCCGGGCCTTCAGTTTCTCCGCTCCCACCTTATGGAATGCCATCCCTCAATCCCTCCGTTTCGTCTCTTCCCTTTCCTCTTTCAAGGCCGGTTTGAAGACTTTCCTCTTCGATCGTGCCTTTTGTTCCACCCCGAACTCTTTTACCTCCCCTTCGTGTTTCACCCATTTCCAAACACTCCCCTCCCAGCTCGGGTCACACGCCTCCTGTTCAGCGCCTTGGGACGTCCTCCCGACGTGAAAGGCGCTCTATAAATGTAAATTGTTGTTGTTGTTATCTAGTCTATTATTAATATGGTACGTTTTAAAATAAGTAAATTTTTTGTGTCGAACATTTGGCAACTTGCTGCTCGAATATCCAGCATATTTAATTAACCAGCAACGGTCAGGTCCCGAAGGTGCCGGATAACGAAGCTTTTACTGTACTAACAATCCCTCCAAATAAAAATACAATAATAAAATTGATCATTTCAATCCACGACTGTGTGTGGGACACTGCTGTGCGCAATTGGCTGCCGCGATTCGCCCACAAATATATACAGTCAATTCACTTTACAGTATATTCTGTGAAGCGCTTTGGGATGTTGATAAGTTGTGGAAAGCGCTATATCAAATGCAAGGGTTATTATTATTATTATTACTAGGATGTACGCTTCATTGAGCCAGTCCAGAACCTTGGCGTCTTGTTCAACCATCAACTGTCCTTTCTACGCCACATCTGTGCTCCACCTCAGCAACATGCCTGCACTTGCCAGTGTTTGTACTCCGCACAAGTCCTCCCCTATTCCTCTCTCTCCCCCCTACCAGCCTGTGTCACCCTGGGAGACAGTGCCAATAATAATAATAATACTAACAATACTTGCATTTTGATATAGCAGTTTGGTATAGCGCCTTCTAGACGTCTCAAAGCGCTTCAGAGTATACTGTAAAGTGAATTGACTGTATATTTGTGGGCGACACTCGGCAGCCAACAACAACAACAATTTACATTTATAGAGCGCCTTTCACGTCGGGAGGACGTCCCAAGGCGCTGAACAGGAGCCAATTTCACACATCAGTGTCCCACAAACAGTTGTGGATTGAAATGACCAATTTATTCTAGTTTTTTTTTTTATGGATTATTATTAGGCATGTGGAGTACGAAAACTTGCCCAAGGTTTTGCCCTGACCTGCCTGGATTCGAAACACAGGTCTCTCTTCTAACCACTGAACTACAGGACTCCACGGAATGGTGATTAGCTCGCTTGCTCACCTCGTCGTTCTTCAGTGCCATGAAGTAATAGTGAATGTTCTTGTTGCGAGCATATTCCTTCACTCTGGCTTTGAACTCCCTGTGATCCAGCACCTCGCCACAGTACTCCAGCACAAAGCAATTCCTGTAACAGAGCACAGAGAGGGCTGTCCTCATCACATCACACCACACCTTCCATGTCACACAAACTTAAGAATCACAAAAAACATTTTTCAATAATAATAATCCTTGCATTTATATAGCGCTTTTCACATCTTATCGACGTCTCAAAGTGGTTCACAGAATAGACTGTAAAGTGAATTGACTAGCTCCGATTTAGGACGCTTCTATTTAGGATGTTTCATAGATTCATAGATTCATAGAATTTTACGGCACAAAAGGAGGCCATTCGGTCCATCCAGTCTGTGCCGGCTCTTTGAAAAGAGCGATTCAATCCCACTGCCCTGCCCGCTCCCCATAGCCTAATAGACTTGTTCTCCCTAAATAAAGATCTAATTCCCTTTTAAAAGCTGTTATCGAATCAGCCTCCACCACCTTTTCAGGCAATGCATTCCAGATTCGAACAACTCGCTGAGTGAAAAAAAGTCTCCTCAGCTCCCCTCTACTTCGCTTTGAAACTATTTTAAATCTGTGACCACGAGTCACAGATTCGCCCACGAGTGGAAATAGTTTTCTCTATTTGCCCTGTCGAAACCCCTCATGATCTTATAAACCTCTATTAGGTCTCCCCTCAATCTTCTCTGTTCCAGAGAGAATAAGCCTAGCCTATCTAGCCTCTCCTCATAGCTGAAGTCCCTCAATCCTGGCACCAACCTAGTAAATCTTCTTTGTACCCTTTCCAATGTCTTCACATCCTTTCTGTAGTGTGGTGACCAGAATTGAACACAGTATTCCAGCTGAGGCCTCACCAAAGTTTTATAGAGGTTAGTCAGTACTTCCTGACTTTTGTACTCTATACCCCTATTTATAAAGTCTAGTATCCAATATGCCTTCTTAACAGCCTTGTCTACCTGTCCTGCCACCTTCAA
Source organism: Hydrolagus colliei (assembly GCA_035084275.1). NCBI lineage: Eukaryota > Metazoa > Chordata > Chondrichthyes > Chimaeriformes > Chimaeridae > Hydrolagus > Hydrolagus colliei. Next base: position 64,159,910 of record CM068743.1, on the reverse strand, counting down.
CGAGTCACTAACACAAATCCCCAGGTCTCGCTGTTCCTTCACACCACCTAAAACTGTACTATCTAGCCTATATTGCCTCCCTTCATTTCTTCTCCCAAAATGCATCACCCCACACTTCTCTGCATTAAACTTCATCTGCCATGTGTCTGCCCACTTTACCAATTTGTCTATATCCTCTTGCAGATGGCTACTATCCTCCTCACTATTTACTATTCTCCCTAACTTAGTGTCATTTGCAAACTTGGAAACTGTACTCCCTACACCCAAGTCCAGATCATTGATGTAGATTACAAAGAGCAATGGTCCCATTGCTCTTTCGATTGAACAAACATAATTTTTTAACACCTTTTTATCGATATAGGACAAGGTTTTGTTTTAACGTTTTGCGCATGCAAAATACATATTTTGGATATCGCAGTCGTTTTGGGCGTGTCCTTTTTGTCCATTGGATAAAGTAGACAGTGAGGGACTGTTTCCCCTGGTAGGATAATCTATAACCAGGCGTCATAATCTTAAAATTAAGGGTCAGCCTTTTAGAACAGAGTTGAGGAAACATTTCTTCACTCAGAGGGTAGTGAATTTATGGAATTCACTACCGCGGAAGGCTGTAGATGCTCAGTCCTTGAACATTTTCAAGGCTGAGACTGGTAGATTTTTTTTAAATAGAGGGATTAGGGGATATGGGGATGGGGCAAGTAATTAGAGTTAGGTCAGAAGATCAGCCATGATGTTATCAAATGGCGGGGCAAGCTCGAGTGGCTGAATGGCCTCCTCCTGCTCCTGATTCTTATGTTCTTGCACGCACAGTCCATAGTGTATCCGCGGGTAAATCGCGCTCGCACCTGATATAGTGTATCCAAGCGTTTAAACTGACCAATAGCATGTCGCTACGTCATTGTTTAAATGCCAGCTGCTTTTGAAGCAACACCGCGCCACATCAATATTACAGTAATTTCCGACATTCCCGAGCAACTTCGAGCTATTTACAGCCTCTACTGCACTTATACCATGTCGGGAAAGAAGAGCAGTAAGTGAAATGAGCAGCGGTAATACCGCTAGCGGCAAGAGACCCCGCAAAGTCATCACTTTAAATACTAAGTTGAAGGTGATAAAGCGCAAAGAGTCTGGCAAAAAAGGTACGGACGTCGGGAGGGCTTTAAGGCTAACTAGATCGACGGTGGCTACTATAAAACAGAATAAGGACAATATACTGGCAAGTTCAAGGTGTGTTATAGCTACAGGTGCAAGCAGATTATCAAAACATAGGACTATATTAAAGTTTGCCAGTATTAAAATACAATACTGTACAGTTATCCTTCTTGTCTATGTGTGTTATTTAGTGGGTTTAAGGTCTAAAATTTTATGAAAAGAACGCATCTCGGGTTATATAATGGGACTGCATGGGAAACCACGTTTCGATTTAGGATGTTTTGTTCTGAGTACCATTTTTCAGGAATGCAACCCCGTCCTACATAGAGGTTTATCTTTATATTTGTGGGTGAAACGCGGCAGCCAATTGTTCACAGCAGTGTCCCCACAAACAGCCATGGGTTGAAATGACCCATTTTCTTCTTGTGTTTTTTTTTGGATGGATTATTATTAGGCGTGTGGAAGAAGGAAACTTAAAAGGAGTTTAGAAAATATATTACAAAGCAGTTAATGAGATTCTGGGATTCCACGCAAACTATAGTTGAGACAGAGTGCATAGATTGACGACATGAAATTGATTTATAACAATAATCCTTCCAATTAATATAGCGCATTAGCACGTTGTTGACCATAAACATTTATATTTATACAAAGATAATCCTTGGCACTTAATACAGCATTTTATCATGTATTTGAGACGTCTGAAAGAGTTTCACAGAATATACTGTAAAGTTAACTGACTGTATAGTTGGTGGGCGAAATGTGGCAGCCAATTGCACACAGCAGAGTCCTCACATACAGTCGTGGATTGAGTAACCAAATTGTTATTACTATTTTTGAAGGCATAAAAAGGCAAGTCAAAATTGATTAATTGAAAGGTTTCTCAGCGTTAAGTGTGACTTACACTGGCAGCTCTTTGGCTGCTCGCAGGCCCCAGCCTTTCCTCTCGGTGAGAATGACTTCCACGTCTGCGTATTGCCGCCTCTGGAACCGTCGGTTTGTGCAGAACTCTCCGTGCAGACACCTGGAGGAGCTGGGAGGCAACAGCAAAGGGCCAGTGTTACTAACAAAGACCCTTTCCCACAGACCGACAGTTACCCTTTGTCACCCAAATCCGCAGAGGAAGGTCTCAAGAGCATCCTCTTCGATTGCGCCTTTGGTGACCCTCCCTGCCCCTCCCGATTCGAACCCCCAGCTTGGGCACAAGTGCTTGGGTAAGCTCACAAAGTGCCTAGCAGTCAGATTAGATGACAGGTGCCAACTTTACATAAGAACATAAGAATTAGGACCAGGGGTAGGCCATTCGACCCCTCGAGCCTGCCCCGCCATTGAATAAGATCATGACTGATCTTCAAATCTAACTCCACCAGCTCACCTTATCCCCATATCCCTTAAACCATAAGAAATCTTTCAGTCTCAGTCTTGAATATGTTCAAGGACTGAGCATCTACAGCCTTTTGGGGTAGAGAATTCCATCAATTCACTACCCTCTGAGGGAAGACGTTTTTCCTCAACTCAGTGCGAAAAGTCCAGGATTCATGGCGACAGGAGGCCTTTAGACTGTTAGCTCCACCCAAACATCAAAGCCCCCCTGAAGATCACTTCTTGTCAAGGCGAACAAAATAAAGGACAAGAATCTGTTGGCTTGGTAAGCGACAGGCCACAAATAGAATGACATTCCAGCCAGGAAGACGTTGGGTTTTACAAACACTGCTCCTCTCAATGGCTTGTGGCCTTCATCACAGTGACTCGGATAGAGGCTCAGTGAGAGTTGTGTGTGTGTGTAGCTGGCAGCCAGCGCTCTGTGACTTACCACTCGATCATGAGCAGCCTGTTCAGGCAGTCCTCCCCACATGCAAGCACCCCGCGCTCCCGATCCTCCTTGGAAAGCATGCACTCGCACTGCATGCGTTTGATATCACGGTGTGATTTACTCTTCTTCCTGCAAACACAAGTAGTTTGTGAGGGTTAGTTGGGCCGAATGGCCTGCTCCTGTGCTGTAATAACAATAATAATCCTTGCATTTGATATAGAATCATAACAATACAATAATAAGGAATTAGGTAAAGAGGGTCCTCTGGTAGAGAGTATGCCTCCCTTCCAGACAGAGAGGTTTCCAAGTGTAGGTGGCAGGATACATGGAACGTTCAATCTTTTGGTTTGGAGACTCAAGTAGGGAAATGGGTTTCTATTGTCAGTTCTGTAATGTCAGCCTGGCTCAACTGTCAGCACTCTCATCATCAAGTCAGAAGTTTCTGGGTTAGCCATACCAAAGGGGACTTTGAACTAACTTAGACACTCCAATGCAGAGTTGGTGGCTCTGGAACTCCCTTCCTCACTCTCTTCACCTCACCCCCTCGTCTCCTATTTTCAGGTCACGGTTAAAGACCTTTCTTTTCGACCGTGCTTTTAGTCACCTTTATCCCCTTCCCCCTGGCTCGGCCCTGGGATCTGTTATTGGGAAGCGCTCTAAGACGCTATCGAGCGTGGAGGGCGCTATATAAATCCAAGTTGTTATTGTTGTGCTGAAATTATCTGCCATGTTTGCATACAGAACACGGTCACTACAAGTTACAGTAAATCCTGTGAAGTGCTTAGAGACGTCTTCCCAACATGAAAGGTGCTATAACAAATATAAGGATTATTGCTATCAGCTGACCAAAACTTGTATAGTGCGATTCACGTGCCAGAGCTCATCCAAGAGCTGAACTGTGGGAGAGACTGAAGTGACCTGAGGCATGCTTTAATGTACTCTGTTGTCCTAATGATGAGGGGTTACATCAAATTATTATAATAAGTTGAATCAGTTACGCACCCCTCCCCACCCCCCGATCTTAGAAGAGTTATTGCCAAGAGATGGCATTCAGGTCTGTCATTTCAAGCACATCCAGACACACCAAATCTGGAACTGAATTCACTAGCCAGGGATATTAATAATAATAGTTGCATTTAATATATGTGTTACATTTACAGGAGAAGGTGCTGTTTTCAGTAGAGGGTGGACAGCTCACTGCCAAGGCAGACTATGTGTGACATTAGTAATACCAATAATCATTTTATTTGATATGGCTCCTAATCCAAGGAGAGCTTCACAGAATATTCTGTAAAGTGAATTTAGTGTACATTTTGTGTGCAAAACGCAGCAACTAATTGTGCACAGCAGTGACTCAAATAGTTGTAGATTGAGTGACCAATTTTTTTTTCTTAATTGGGGAAGTGAAGGAAGGGATTATTATCCCTGGAAGGTGATCTACCAACTGACTAACAACCGAGTTTTTACTGCTAGGTAAACAGAGACATGTGTGTGGAGTAAAGAAACTTGCCTATGGTTTCGCACTGCCCAGGAATTGAACCCGTTAAACAGCATAGGATACTCAACCATCCACTGAGACAGAGCACTACTGGTCGGTATGAGATTCTGAATCACGTCTCTAAACAGCAGTGTTCTCCGCAATTAGGAGACCATCACGCGGCTGTTTTTAGGAACACAGGAGGCATTCAGCCCAGCGAGTCAGCATCAGATCTTGGCATATTATTTTCCTTTGTATTTTTCTCACAGCGCTTAATCCATTTCCTTCCAAACTATTTATCCATTTCCTTGTTGAGTAGCCTGATTGATTCCGAGGTTTCCTGGGCAATGTGTCCCACATCTACACAGCCCTGTGTGTGCAGGACAGGGATGGCTTACTTCACCAGTATAGTGCAAGAACACCAGTATAGTGCAAGAACACCACTTAGCAAGACACAGTGATACAACACATACGAGTGATCACCTGGGCCAATAGCAAAATGTAGCCGCACTTTTTCCGCGAAAGCAGCAGCAAATGCTCTCCTTCAGCAAATGCTGCTGCTGTGCGAGCTGGCCAGACACACCATGTCCGAGGTGCCAGGGCCATCACCGAGTCCCCGGGTTCACCGACTGAGGAGCCGGTCGGTTTTGGGGCCTGACACCACACTGGGCCCTTTTTTCCCGCCATCTCAGGGATCGTCCAGGCGGGCGGCGAGGACAAAGAGTGGTTGCTGTATGATTGTTGGTTGTTGTTTGTTGCTGTTTTTGTTGTTAATATTATTGCTTTTGTTGTTTATTATTGTTATTTGATTCCCCCCCACCCCTGCCCCCATCTTCTTCTTCCCTCACTCCCTTTCCCCACTTTCTCTCCTCCCTTTTCCCCTTCCCTCCCTCTTCCCTCTTCCTGATCTTGCCCCCACCCATCTTTCCCTCCCTCTCTTCCTTACCCCCCTTTCTCCCCCCTCTTCCTCCCTAACCCTAACCCATCCCACCTTTCCCTCCCTCTCCCCCCTTACCCTCTTTTCCCCCTTTCTCCCCTGGCCCCATTTTCGCGATTGTTTGTGGGGACACTGCTGTGCGCAATTTGGCTGCCGCATTTCGCCCACAAGTATACAGTCGACTTTCCTGCTTTTCTTCCCCCTGCCTCGACCCCTCCCCTTTTGCTTCTTTACCCCCTTTTGCCCCTAGTCCCACTTCCGTGACTGATTGTGGGACACTGCTGTGCGCAATTTGGCTGCCACGTTTCGCCCACTAATATACAGTTACTTTTCCTACTATTCTTCATCCTGCCCTGATCCTTCCCACCCTGCTCTTGTCCTACCTAACTGTACAGCGCCTTGGGACGTCCTCTCGACGTGAAATGTATAAATGTAAGTTTTGTTTGTTTGTTGTTGTTTGTTCATTACAAATGGCACCTTCCATTACAAACCTGTACGCACATTGTACTAGGGGCTCCTGTGTGATGCTTGCTCTGTGTGATCAAGTATCTCCCAGTCATGTGGCTTCTGCAATTCCAACACTTTCCGTGAGGGGTTTGTTGGAATCGAAGAAGTCTCGTGAGTGGGAAATTGGCTTCACCCGCTAGTGAGTGGCCCACAATAGAACTACCAACTGCGTCACACTACTGCTGTCTGTTTGCTTAACTCCAGGCCTAGACTGAGCTCCTGCCACCAGCTCTTGGTAAGAGTGCTGCACTGTACCATTCAAATGAATATGTTTTGGTATTTTAAACAGAGCTAACTAACTACATGTTCAGGAAATATATGGCATTATTTAATCTGGGTTGTTTCACTAAACGCAGCTCTCATTACCAACCAGAACCTCCACAATTTCCCGCATTACCCATGGAAAAGCAATCCGCAATTGACCGGTTCCTACTTACTGCTAGGTAAATAGAGGCTTGTGGAGTAAAGAAACTTGTCGGCCCATCCGGGAATCGAACCCAGGTCCTCTCGCTTGTGAGGTGAGTGCTCTAACCACTATTATACATGAACTTAGTGTGGATCACACTCCTCGACTGTGTAAACTACGGCAGTGAAGATCTCTGTACCGCATCGGAGTCCTGAGCCGCCTGGGGAGAAGCAAGTGGCTTGGCGTTCCTGCAATTCCTTCCTTCCCGTCTGTGAGCCGTGTCTGGAATGTTAGCCGGGGGGGAGGGAGAATTGCTTTTGAAGCCACATTTGTGGTGTTGATGATTGTTGAGTTGGGGGTAACTACACCATTTCAACAGGAAATAAAGTCCAGATGGAGTCATTTTTCGCCCCAACAATTTCTTCCAGTTAAAAGACGGAGAAGAACATAAAATATAACTTTTCCCACAGCACAAAATGTTCACTGATGCAGTACAGGACCTGGAATCTGGCTCCAGGCTCCTTGATTAAGACTGTGTTATGGGAAGCGTAGCTCTAGTGAGTTTATGGGGGAGGAGGAGGTCACTTTAAACTGGTCCTGATGATGAGAAGGCTCACGCCAGGCTATTTTTTTTGTTTTGGGTTTCTGACATATCTGGAAAACCATCACCATACTTAACAGCATCCAAACCAAACTGAGATTTCTATGCATTCCACCTACACATAGAAATTCCAGAGATAGATTATTGAAATGGAGTGCATACACTTTCTTCAAATGGACAAATCCTACATACCTAATTCCGGAAAGTATTAAGCGTAAGAGCCGAGGTTTAGGATGTGCGCTGGGGTAACTGCTGGAGTCTAATAATAATAATAATCCTTGCATTTGATATAGCGCTTTTCACGTCTTCTAGACATCTCAAAGCGCTTCATAGAATATACTGTAAAGTGAATTGACTGTATATATTTGTGAGCAAAACAACCAATTGCGCACAGCAGGTCCCACAAACAGTGTTGAATTGAAATTACCAATTTTAATTTTTTTGGGGGGGATTATTAGGCGTGTGGAGTAAGGAAACTTTCCCAAGGTTTTGCCCTGACCTGCCTGGATTCAAACACAGGTCTTAAGTTGTACAGCATGAAGGGCACTCAGCACCTTGGGACATCCTCTTGATCTGAAAGGCACTTCATCAATGTAATTTTGTTGTTGTTGTTGTATAAATAAGGTGTTCTTGATATCATTATCTGGCAAGCTTTCCCACTGCCTTTTCCAGCTAGGGCTTTGCCTTGCAAGGTCTCCTTGCCGCCAGTTCAGTTCCAAGGAGACCCCGCTTACCTCCCACGCAAGGAGGACACACAAGTATTATCATGCACTGCCCTTTCCCAGAAGATTGGTTGCTCTCAGGCCAGTCTCACTAAAGTCACTGTAGTTAGTAGTTTAAGTATTCAAAACTCTCTCTAGATTTTATAATTACTGTATAAATAATAATCCTTGCATTTGATTTCTTCTTATCGATTATTTTAGGAATTCAATTGTTCACTACTGCAGAATCCTAGCCTTTATTTTGAAAAACTAAACTAAAACCTAAGTCCTGTAGCTTAGTGGTTAGAGCACTCGCCTCACAAGAGAGGGACCTGGGTTCGATCCCCGGGAAGGGCAAAACCTCGAGCAAATTTTCTTAGTCCACACAACTGTTTACCTAGCAGTAAGTAATAACCCGTTTCTTAGTCAATTGGTGGATTGCTTATTCCGGGGTAATAATTCCTTCAAAAAATGCGTTCACTCAATCCACGGCTGTTTGTGGGATACACCCACAATTTCAATCACAAATATACAGTCAATTTACTTTATAGCATTTACTGTGAAATGCTTTGAGACATCAAGAAGACTTGAAAAACGCTATATCAAATGCAAGGATTATTATTTATTAATTGCTGGGCACAATTGGCTGCCGCGTTTTGCTCATAAAATAATAATAATAATCCTTGCATTTGATATTGGACAGTGGGATTAACTTTGAATTGCCCCTTTCAAAGAGCCGGCATAGATACAATGGGCCGAATTGGTCATTTCAATCCACAAATATTTGTGGGACACTGCTTGCACAATTGGCTGCCACATTGCGCCCATTAATATACAGTCAATTCACTTTACAGTACATTCTGTGAGGCGCTTTGAGACGTCTAGAAGACGTGAAAAGCGCTATATCATAATATAAGGATTATTATTATTATATATTTGTGATCCAGTCAATTCACTTTACAGTATATTCTGTCAAGTGCTTTGAGTCATCTCAAAGACATATCAAAGGCAAGGATAATTATTATAAAGCCCGAGAGGATAGGAGTGAAGAGTGATGGAGCTTTTGTTTTCACTTGTTTATCTGTCATTCGAAACCGTCTGGATACAGTACATGTATTTGCATTGCTCAGTGACAGCCTCTAGAGGCAGAAACAGGGATTGCGGCAGTTCACGATGGAGCCAGCTTGGTTTATTCTACTCACAAAATAATCCTTCCTCCACCATGTATCTGCTGTAACAGACAGTTTGGAATTGGAATCAATAGATTATTATTATGATAATAGATAATGTGTTATCGACATAAAATGGCTCTGGAACTACCATAAATAATAATAATAGTAATCCTTATTCTCGAGCTAGCAAGGAGAGCGTGCTAACCACTGAGCTACAGTATTCCCCGACCCACCCCACAATGTCTGATCTCAGGCAATTATGTGAATAATTGTTTTTCTTAACAACAACAACAAAATTACACTTGCCAGGAGGACGTCACAAGGCGCTGGACAGTCACTGTGTCAGACCCGAGCTGGGGATGGGTGGGGGAGGGAAGGGGAGGGATTTGGATTGGCCAATGGGGTTGTCGAAGAGGAGGGTCTTGAAGCGGGACTTGAAGGAGGCCAGGGAGGGGGTGAGGCTGCAGAGGGACTGCGGGATGGAGTTCCAGAGGTTGGGGGCAGAATGGCTGAGGATCGCCTGCCAATGGTGGGACGGGTGGGTCGGGGGACATGGAGCTGGCCAGAGCCTGCTGAGCGGAGGGGGCGGGCTGGTTGGTAGGGGGTTAGGAGATCGCAGAGTTAGGGTAGGTCGCAGAGGTAGGGTGGGTCGAGACCGTGAGGGCTTTGAATGTGAGGACCAGGATCTTGAATTGGATCCTCTGGATGATGGGGAGCCAACGAAGTCGGGAGAGATGGGGTCATAAAGCTTGGAGCGGTGGAGGACACCGGCCACGGAATTTTGGATTATCTGGAACCTGTGGAGGGAGGAATTGGAAAGGCAGAAAAGCAAGGCATTTAGATTTACAAACTCACCTCTCCGTCAAGTACAGGTTCTCGTCAATCAGCTCAAAGTAAGGAGGCATCACCCCAGACTTGGATTGATCCTTCCACCACTGCGAGCATCTGAACTCCTCCATTTTACACACCAGAGCAACCCACTCTCTGTAAAGCTCGGAGGCATCGGGTTCAGGTTCTGGTTCGGGCTCAGGGTCGGGTTCATTAACTTGCTCACACTCTCTCGGCTCAGCGTCACTCTCAGAATCTGTGTCCACTCCAGCTTCTGGCTGCCGTTTCTGGGGCTCGCTCTCAGGCTGTTTATCCAAGCTTTTGGTTCTCGGGTCCTTGTTTATGGTGGAATCGCTGGCTTTAAGCAACAAGGTGGTCCCTTTGCTAGAGTTGCTGGTGATTTCGTGAGCTTGCAGTGAGCTCACGCCTTTTGAGCCAGATCTTGAGCCCCCGTGGTTTACAGCCTCCCAAGTCTCAAAGTAATCGGTCATGGAGTCTGGCTGGACCTGCCCTTGAATGTCTGAGCCAGACACAACTTGAACCAAATGGGAATTGCTAAATTTGCCCAACGTAGGTTCAGAGCTGTCCTTGGGGTCCCAGGAGCTGGCTGCATTATCGTGACAGTAACCACATCCATCGCCTATATCAGTCTCCTCTGTTCTGGAACTGTGTCTCTTGTACAGCCCATAACTGCTGTCTGGTTGCTGACAACTACTGCTCGGCTTTTCTGGCTGAGCAAAGTCCCATTCATGGCTATCCACATACCCCAAGCTGTGAAAGTACGGGCGGACTTGGCTGTGCTGTTGTGACCACTTGTCCATCTGTCTGCTGTCCGGTGACTCTCTCGGGTCTTTTTCCACCCTGTACAGCTGCTGTGTACTGCTCTGTGCTGCTAGATGGCTGGCTAAGTGACTGGTGGACAGCCACTGATTCTTGTCCACAGGAACTGCTGTGGAATCCAATTTCTCCTGTGAGGCAGCAAGTTGGTTCCTGTCCGGTGAGAAGCTCTCAGGCTGACTGGTGCTGTCTGCATTGTCAGTGAGCAGCTCTTGCTTGACACCATCGTGGCTCTCCCTCACCGGTGAAAGATTACCAGAGGACGTATGCGGGCGGCTTTCCGGGGTTGACAAAGAAGGCAGCCGCCCGGCTTGTAAATCCCCACTGTGACTTTGATTATCACTGCTCTCCAGTGAGACCCGCTGCGTCTGAAAACTGCTGGCCTGACGCTCGCTGGTGGCTGTCTCTTTCGCTTCACACCTTCCATCTTCCTCGACCTTTGGACGTTTCTTGCCACCTCTCCCTCGTCGGGGAGAGGACGATGAGGACGCTAATGGACTCTTCTCTTCCATTGTCAATGACGAATTCTTGGGAACGACAACGACAGATTGCAAGCGGTTCTTGGAAATCCCGTAGTCGTCCTCAGAATCTGTACTCGTGTCGCTCTCTTCGCTATTGCTTTTTGCATCTTCCAAATACTCTTCGTTTTCCGAGCTAACACTGTTGTATTCGGTCTTCATACAACTGCTGTCACAGTTAGACTTGGGTTGGTAATTTGGTAAACTGCAGCCCACGTCCTCCGAGTCTGCAAAGTTTGTGGCGCTTAACGGCAACTCAGGCGCCTCCGTCACTACCTCACCCCCTTGCTTGTCCTCAATGTCAGAAAGCTCCATGTCCTCCTCTGGTTCCATTTTAACCGAACTGTCCGGTCTGGTGGAAAAAGACATCTCTTCATTTTCCGTCGTGTAAGCTGGACTTTCCACCTCCACATTAGAGAGCTTCTTGCCCTCTGAGATCACCGAGTCAGTGTACAACCTCCCTTTGTTTAACGAATCCCAGTTCTGATCAGCCGGCACCACATGTAATTTACTGCCGCAATGATTAAAACTACTTACATCAACCACCTCATAACTAGCTTCTGGCACAGAAGCTTTGTCTCCCTCACTGGTACTTGAGCGTCGTTCCCTTTGATGGTGTGAATGCCGGACATCAACCGAGTGCCCATCGATGTGCTTTGTCAGCCAGGCAGAAAGTTTGGAGTTAGTTGAGGTGGATAGTTCAGCATGTGGTACGGACATAGATTCCTTCACTTCAGGACACGGAGAAACCTCCTCCCCTGTCACCATGTATGACGTTCCACACTCCACCAGCATGGGGAGGGGCGACCAGTCTCTCTCACTGGGGTTGGAATGAACCGAGGGCTTCAAATCACTGAGACGCGAGATGTGAGATGTGAGTCGGGCTGAGAATGGCGCTTCACTTAGCAACGAAAGAGGTGACGTCTTCAAATCCAGTTTGCAATGAGGCGAAGAGGTCAAGGCCTCGCCCGATCCAGAGCAGGCTGAACTCTTCGCCACAACACCCAGCTTTGAACCTGGCGAATCCCCTGAGATTGGAACCACAAAGTTGGAATGGCAGAAACGATCTTGCCTCGACCTGTCTGGTGTGGAACATGAGGAGGTGCTGACAATCCTGTCTGTCTTGCGATGAAGGGGGAAATAACATTCCTCTGATGTGGTAACCATCGACATTGCTCCTGACTCGGAAGGCTCTCTGGATTCTTCTTCAGATTCCTGCCCCAAGGGTTCTGCCCACAACACCGTTCCCGGTGTGTGAGGGGCTGAGCTCTTCATCTCCTGGGACTCAGAATTAGAAGGAGCGATCCGTGAAATAGTGTCCAACTTGCACCTTTTCCAGGATTCCAAATCTGCTTCAGGAGAGGCCACTTTAACTAAGCCCATGCTACAACAGATGGGTGACTTTGATCTGGATTGAGTGAAATTTATGTCAGGTTGAATACTTTGCAATGAATCCAGCTTGGACTCTATCGAGTCTATTTGAATTACATCTATTTCGTAGCCAGCAGGGGGTGTGGAGGGAGCTTCAGTTGTCACCAAACTGATGTCTCTTTTTGCACTTCGGTTTGAATCGGATTCAAAACCGTCCATTCTAACTGCCTCCCCTTGAGGAGACGTGGAGATCTCGCAGTGAGTTGCTGTTCTCACTGAGTTATTGTCCAGAGAACCTTTCAACAATTCCAACTCACGATCCGAAGAGTCAATGTCAACCACATCCATTTCACAAACCGTGTCTGCGCTGGGATCAGATGGTGGGGTCGGCAAATTCCTGTCACACTTATCACTCCTGCCCGCGTCCAATTTGGATTCTGGAGACTCCTTCCTAACAACTTCAGTTGCAAAAGTGGATGACTTGCAATGAGGCAAAGCTGTCCTAGAATTACTATCCGTCTTGTCATTTCTGCTAGAATCTAATTCTGGAGAATCCGTACTAACAGCCTCTATTTCACAAGCCTGAGAATGAGACAGAGCTGTCCTTGAATTACTGTCAAGCCGGTAACCTTTCCTGGACTCCAGATCTGGCTCGGCTGAGCTCTTCACATTTATATGCGTTTCACAAGAGGTGACCAACTTAGGATGAGTTGGTGTTATCCTTGAGTGACCGTCAGATTTCAAATTTTTCCCAGATTCTAACTCCGGCTCAGGGGAAATAGTTTGAATTACTTCTGATTCACAACAGGAACCCGACTTTGAATGAGATGAAGTTACCTTTGAATAACTGTCAGACTTTGAACCTTTCCGAGAATCCAAGTCTGGTTCGGGAGAATTCATTTTCACAATTTCGGATTCATAAGAACTTGGAGTTCTGGATATTTTGCCTGATTTACACTGAGGTTTAGTCCTTCTTGTCTCCCTTTCTGATTCAGAGCAGGACGAGACTGCCCTCAACTCTCTATCCAGCCTTGACTGATATTTCCTCGAATCCCTGTAGGATTTAGAATGCATTGATGTCCGTCTTAAATCGTGTGATTTGGAATGATACCGCCTGGATTCATCCTCAGAATCTGAAAATGAGGATCCTTCTCGTAAATCTGTGGCCGGTTTGGAACGGGAAGACTTGCTTCTCTCCGAGTAAGGTGAGGATCTGCGGTATCCTCGGTCCTTGTCGCGATAATAAGAAGCTCTTGACCTGTCTGACTTAGAATAGGACATGGTCCTTAAGTCTCTATCAGAGCGTGAGCGCGATGAACTGATCCTCTCCTCTCGATCATACTTTGAGCGTGATGAAGTCCTTCTTGAATCTCGATCGGATTTGGAATGACCGGTGCTCCTTTTATCTCGGTCCGATTTTGAGTGAGAGGAAACCTTTTCCACCTCCTCTGGTTTGGAAAGTGATGCGTTTTTCTTAACATCGCGATCAGGTTCCTGCGATTTGCAAGCAGGCGAGGTCTGGAGCAAATCTGCCTCAGGTTCTGAACCAGCTAAATGGACCGGTGCAGCTGCCTCTGACTGAGAGGCCTTCCTAAGATCATTGCTCTCAGGAGTCACGATCTTGAGCTCCTCCGCAGTATCATCTTTCCCAATGTGGGATGTCCCGGAGTTTTGATCCGACTGTGGTTGAGGCTCAGCAGTGATCTGCGCCTCTCGCTCAGGTTCCCCGGAAGAATTACAGATATCTTTCTTAACCGCCACCTCCACCTCCACCACTGCCTCACACAGTGAACTGGTAGGCTCTCTGACCACCGTGCTGTCAGATTTGGCTGCATCGTTGAGATGCTTCTTTTTGAAGTGCATCTTATTCCACTCCACCTTGGCTTTGGGGGGTGAGCTAGACAGCTCCGCTGCCCCTGCAGAGTCGGAGTCACTTTTACTGTCCTGACTTCCTCTGCCGGAGCTCAAAGTCATCGCCAGAGGGGGAATTTTGACCTCATCTTGTTCAGCCCCTATGGCACTCTGGAATCTATTCCGTAAGGTCTTTGTGACATTGAAGGTGAAAGAAACCTTCTGCCGCCCTTGATCCTCAAGGTTGACCTTCGCCTTGGTGCCTTTAGGTAAGAACCGGCTGCAGGCCTTTGTCACAGCAGAGCCTTTGAGGGCATTTTGGGCGCTTGCGTTATCACTTTTGACCTGCAATGACATTTGATTCACATTTTAACAGAATAACTATGTCATTCTGTCCGATTTTCACACTACAATCTAATGAATAATAATAATCATCTTTGCATTTGTTACGGCGCCTTATGACGCCTTCAGTCGTCTCAAAGCACATCACAAAATATCCTGTAAAGTGAACTGACTGTACATTTTGGGAGTCCTGTAGCTCAGTGGTTAGAGCACTCGCCTTACAAGCATAAGACCTGTGTTCGAATCCAGACAGGTCAGGGTGAAACCTTGGGCAAGTTTCCTTACTCCACACGCCTGATAATTATCCCTCAAAAATAACAATAATAAATTGGTAATTTCAACCCACGACTGTTTGTGGGGACACTGCTGTGCACAATTGGCTGCCGCGTTTCACCCACAAATATACAGTCAATTTACTTTACAATATATGTAAAGCGCTTTGAGATGTCGATAAAACATGAAAAGCACTGTATGAAATGCAAGGATTATTATTATTCTTTTGTGGGCAAAACATGGTAGCCATTTTGCGCACAGCTGTGTCTCACATAGTCGTGGTTTGAGTGACCATATTTTTATTTTATTACTATTTTCTTTTGAAAGAATTATTACCTCCGGAAAAGTGATCTGCCAATCAACTAACCACCAGAATCCTACTCACTGTAGTGTGGAGTAAGGAAACTTGCCCAACGTTTCGCCCTTCCCTGGAATCGAACCCAGGTCCTGTTGCTTCTGAGGCGAGTGCTCTAACCACTGAGCTAAAGGACTCCACACAATTCAGCAGGTTCAACTGTAGCAATGCACCAGATAAAGTTCTGACAGGTGGGGTCCGGCGATATATCGATAAAACCCGATACAATTTTCATATCGATATGCCGATATAGACATTTAAAAAATATCGATATATCGAAAAAACAATATATCGAGGTAAAAAATCGGGATGCGCGCACACTGAACTACAAGACCCAGAATGCTCATCTCTATTCACAATGCACAGACCGAGGTGCAAAGCCGCCATATTGTATTCACAGTCCTCGAATACAATATACAGGTATGCAAGGGCTGGGGGTTGAGAGAGACAGCTGGGGGGGGGGGAAGGGGGAGAGAGACTGCTGGGGGGGCGTGGTGAGGGGGGGATAGACGGCTGGGGGGGGGGGGGGAGGGGGAGATGGGGAGAGAGACGGCTGGGGGGGGGGGAGAGGGGGAGAGAGACGGCTGGGGGGGGGGGAGAGGGGGAGAGAGACGGCTGGGGTGAGGGGGAGAGACGGCTGAGGGGGGAGGAGAGGGGGAGAGAGACAGCTGGGGGGAGGAGGAGAGAGACGGCTGGGGGGAGCGGGAGAGAGACGGCTGGGGTGGGAGGAGAGGGGGAGAGAGACGGCTGGGGGAGGAGGAGAGGGGGAGAGAGACGGCTGGGGGGAGGAGGAGAGAGACGGCTGGGGGGAGGAGGAGAGAGACGGCTGGGGGGAGGAGGAGAGAGACGGCTGGGGGGGGAGAGGGGGAGAGAGACGGCTGGGGGGGGGGGAAGAGAGACGGCTGGGGGGAGGGGGAGAGAGACGGCTGGGGGGAGGGGGAGAGAGACGGCTGGGGGGAGGGGGAGAGAGACAGCTGGGGGGAGGGGGAGAGAGACGGCTGGGGGGAGGGGGAGAGAGACGGCTGGGGGGAGGGGGAGAGAGACGGCTGGGGAGAGAGACGGCGGGGGGGAGGGGGAGAGAGACGGCGGGGGGGGGGGGGGAGGGAGAAAGAGACGGCTGGGGGGGTGGTGGGGGAGAGAGACGACGGGGGTGGGAGGTGCGTGACGGCTGGGGGGAGGGGGAGATAGACGGCTGGGGGGGGAGAGGGAGAGAAGCGGCTGGGGGGAGAAAGACGGCTGGGGGTGTGAGAGAGACGGCTGGGGGGAGGGGGAGAGAGACAGCTTGGGGGAGGGGGAGAGAGACGGCTGTGGGGGGGGGAGGGGAGAGAGACGGCTAGGGGGGGGAGGGAGAGAGAGACGGCGGGGGGGGGGATGGAGAAAGAGACGACTGGGGGGGTGGTGGGGGAGAGAGACGACGGGGGTGGGGGGTGCGAGAGAGGGACGGTGGGGGGGGGGAAGATGGGGTGGATGTGATAATATAGAGATAGATAGAGATGGGGGGGGATGTGAGAGAGGAGAGAGGGAGAGAGACATAGAGACACACAGACAGAAAAACATAGAGATGGAGAGAGTGAGAAACACAGAGAGAGAAAGATATTTACCTCCTGAGAAGATAGGCCCCGAATGCGCATGCACCCGGGATGCGCGCGCGCATGCGCAGTACGAAAAAACTGAAAATATTGATATTTTGGTATATCTCGATATGAGCCCATCGATATATCAGAAATTTTTCCATATCGACGGACCCTACTGACAGGGTTATACTGTGAACTTAGACATATGTGATGTGGTGGTCTCATGAACCAGAAACCAGATATGTGATTGGCAGTAAAACAGCCCACCAGCATCAAGTGTCAGCCGTGACGTTTGTTTGGTGGGAGTGAGGGACGGGAAGAGATGGAGGATAATATCGCACGAAGTCCAAACACACCTCCCCTTCTGCTGATCAGGTAGAGACACTGACATCAAGGTCTTGGGAGAAGTTAGTGGCAGGCTCACCAACCCAACCAATCAGGGCGATGGACATAAGGTGAGAGCACTTCAGGAAGAAAGTAAAAAAAAGATAAATAGAATTTGTTGTGTAAAAAAAGACAAAAAAAACTTTTATGAGATGTAGAAACAGTAGATTATGGGGCACTGTCGGCACATGTCTCAATTATGGAGTCCAGTAGTGTAATGGTTAGAGCACTCGCCTCGCAAGCGAGAGAACTTGGGTTTGTTTCCCGAGCAAGGTAAAATGTTGGGCAAGTTTCCTTACTCCACGTGCCTCTGTTTACCTAGCAATAAGTAGGAACCCAGTTGTTAGTCAATTGACGGATCGCTTTTTCAGGGGGGGTGATAATCCCTTCAAACATAAATAAATAATAACACAGTCACTCACTCCACGATTGTTTGTGGGACACTGCTGTGCGCAATTGGCTGCCGTGTTTCAGCCACAAAATATACAGTCAATTCACCTTCATTATATTCTGTGAAACGCTTTGAGACATCTCGAAGATCTGATAAGGCACTATATCGAATGCAAGGATTATTATTATATAATTCTAGGATCTATGGTTGGACCCAGCAGACCTTTCTGCTCCCTAACAGCCATGCAGGTGCCAGGCTCAAGGTTGGATTTATATAACGCTCTGAGACGCCGTCTGGTCTGAAGCGCGCTATATAAATCCAAGTTATTGTTGTTGTCAGAAGAGGCCCGTTCCAGTGGGCATGGAGCCACAGGCGAGAGGAGTAATTGGTCTTCAAAACAGAAACTAAACCCAGGTGTAGTGTGGAGTCTCAGAGAGCAAGACACAAAGATTACTAAAGGCACTGCTGCTTCACTCTGAATCTAACCTGGGTATGTGAACTGATATTGTAGAGGGAGCTTTACCGTCTCTAACCCTGACCGGGAGTGTGTACAGACAGTGTAGAGGGAGCTTTACTGAGTCTAACTTGTGCTGTCCCTGACCTGGGATGGACAGTGAAGAGGAAGTTTAACTCCTGACTTAGGAATGTAATTGGACAGTACAATGTAGTGGTGCTTTACGTTTGTTGCTAACCCAACCTGTGCTCAGTATCTTGCGACGTCCTCCTGATGTGAAAGGCACTTTACAAATATAATTTTGTCGCTGATCTAGGAGTGCTGGATGGACAGTGTGGAGGGAACCTCACTCAGCAATAGCTGACCTGGGAGTGCTAAAAGGGTAGTATGGAGGGAGCTTTAATCTGTATCTAATGCTGACCTGCGAATAGTGGATGGATTGTAAGGGAGTTTTATTCTGCATCAAACCTGAGTTGTAGGAACACCACTAGTCAACTTGGGACATGAAAGGTGCTGTATAAATGTAAATATATTGTACTGAGTACAAGCATGGAGAAGTTCAATTTCTCAACACAAGTACTCCACATTTTTCGCAAGCACCGAAACAGTTTTTTAAAATTTAAAATTGATTTCAATATCAGCGCTGCACCGGTGCAATTTACAACCCTACAGCAGTGCGGGCTGCTCACAAATTAAATAGCCTCTCTGCTCAGCTAAACATCATACAGTTTAGTTTTAATACAAGGGGAACCAAATACATATCATTTAAAGCAGACTTTACACCATGGATCCCCATCCCCTGACCCCCCCCACACCCCACAGCTTGCAGACACGGTAGGTTTAGACTGAAATCTGGTTGGATTCTTACCGTAATATCGTCTTCTCTGTTGCAGACAGCCACAGGTCATGAAAAAGAGAAAAATAAATTGCGTTTGAGTTATTTTAAAACATCCTGGTTGGAAAGAACCTTTCAAAAGGAAGGCAATTACTTCAAAAGCTCTCAGAACAGTCAGCTTTTAAATCTGCCTGAAGCTGGTGATTTTACACCAGACAGCACATTGATCCCAGGATTGGCAATTTACCATTTTTAATCATTAATGAACTTTATGAGTCAATGGAGTTGTGTAGTTTAGTGGTTCGAGCTCTCAACTTGAGCAAGAGGACCCAGGTTCAATTCTCAGGCAGGGTGAAATCTTAAGCAAGTTTCCTTTGTGACATCTTGAAGATGTGATGCAGCAATACATCAAATATTAGGATTATTATTATTAAGGAACTCAAATGCCAGTCTCTATTTCTGGACCCTTACCAGGTTCCACTGGCTCCCAATCATCGAACGGATCAACTTCAAGATTCTCTCACTCATTTTCAAATCACTGAATTGACTCGCACCTCCCCAACTGAACAACGTGCTTACCCCCCACCGACCCCACTCAGCTTGTTCGGCCTCCTATTTCTCCCTTGTGCCCTCCATTCCACCATCGGTGGCCATGCCTTCAGCTACTATGCATCGTCACTCAAACCCTCCCCCTCCCTCCTCACCTTCAAGTCCCACCTAAAGACCTTTGTTTTTGATCATGCCTACGATCACCTCCCCCTCCCTTGGCTCATTGTGAGACTCTGCCACTGTGCAGCGCTCTGGAACGCTATCAACAACAACAAAATTACAGCGCCTTTCATTTCAGGAGGACGTCTTAATGCACTATCCCTTATGAAGTGGGTAGCCGTAGCATAAACAGAAGTTATTGTTCATGCAGTTTTCAATCTTACATATGTGTGGACAGCTCTCAGTGGCTCTCAATTCACCACAACTTTATATACAGGTTTATACTCTGTCTGGGGATAGAAATGTGGTGCAGAACTCCTTAATTAGCACATGCAGCTCACATCTCCTGCACCTCTCCCTCACTGAACACCATAAATATGACTTTATAATACTAATTCCTGTTTGATAAAGCGCCTTACTACATCGTCAAGCTGTCTCAAAGCGCTGCACAAGACTTTACTGTGAAGTAAGGGCGAGGATATAGGCAAATACAGCAGCCGATTTGCACACAATATGTCCCAGAAACAGTAACAAAGTGAGTGGCTCATTTTTACTTGACCCCAAATATTGAAAATTCACAGTTTAATAGCATAAAGAGCAAGTGATTGATAAGGTCATTAATATGCAGCATTCCAGGATACTTGGCAGGAATTTCCTGCCCCACGCTGGAAATAGCAGAACATTTGGTACAATATATAGATCCACAAATTGGACACAGAGCTTGGAGGAGGAGGAGGAGGATCTATACCTCAAAACAGACCATCTGTGAACTGAAGCAGGCCATTAAGCCCATCGAATGTTGTTACCTGTGATTTGAACCCCCTTAGTTTAATTAACAATAATTCTTGCATTTGATTACACAACAATAACAACAACTTACATTCATATAGTCTCAGAGCACTTAACAATGGCGGAGCCCAAGGCCGAGCCAGAGGGAGGTGGAAGGTCTCTTATAAGGCCTCGACCTTTTCAAGGCGGACTCCTGTCGATCAGTGGTTAGAGCACTCGCATTGCAAGCGAGAGACTTGGGTCGAATCCTGGCAGGGCAAAACTTTAGGCAAGTTTCCTTACTCCACAGACCGGATAATAATCCTTCAAAAACAATAATACCAATTCACAATTGTTTGTGGTTCACTGCTGTGCGCAATTGGCTTCCACATTTCACCCACAAATATACATTCAATTCACTTTACAGTATATTCTGTGAAGCGATTTGAGATATTCAGACAATGTGAAAAGCACTATATCAAATGCAAGGATTATTATTAACGGATTGTAATGGCCTCAACTATTTACAATCTATATCAACGGTCTAGATGAGGACATCGAACTTAAAATATCCAAATTCGCAGATGAAACTAAACTAGGAGGGAGAGTAAACACCAAGGATGACATTAAAAAAATGCAACGTGATATAGATAGGCTAGGTGAGTAGGTAAGCAGGTGGCAGATGAAGTGTAATGTATGACGTGTGAAGTCATCCGCCTAGGTAGTAAAAACAGTAGAGCAGATTATTTTTTTGAAGGGGAGAGACTAGATAGCGTTAGCGTTCAGAGGGATTTGGGTCCTTGTACACCAGTCACAAAAAGTTAGTCTGCAGTTTCAGCAAGCAACTAGGAAGGCTAAGTATGTTGGCATTCATTACAAAGGGGTTAGAATATAAGAGTAGGGAAGTTTTGCTGCGACTGTATAGGGCCTTGGTGAAACCGCACCTTGAATATTGGGTGCAGTTTTGGTCTTCTTATTTAAGAAAGGATGTACTAGCCTTGGAGGGGGGGTGCAGCGTAGATTCACTAGGTTGGTACCTGGGATGAGGGGGATGAGCTATAAGTATAGGTTGAGCAATCTAGGCCTATATTCTCTAGACGAGAACAAGGCCGTACGCAGGGGGGGGTGCGACGGGTGCGTACGCACCCCCCCAAATTATAAAAGGTCCACATTTTCCGGGGTAGAGAATTGTATTTTTTTATCAAATTTAAATACCAAGTAAATTTATTGAACATTTGTGCAACAATCAGTTCTTCAAAACTATGTATAAATTATAAATACACATCTTTGAATGATTTAGTATTAATATAAAATTATCGAGTCGCACACCAGAATCGGCGTCTACCCAAAACATACCGCGTCGATAGACGAGTCCATGACGCGGCGAGTCTGTGACTCGTGATTGGATAAACATAGGCGCGCGCCAAGACTCAAATCCATCCTCGTTTGGAAATCATCCCGTAAACAGCCACAAGGGACAGCACCAATTCTGGAGTTAAAATCATCTTTTCATCTGATCACCGTAAGTAAAAATTACTCAAGTTTTGAGAGGTGTGACTGTAATGCTAGCAAACAATGACAACATATTTACAAGCTTCTGAGAAATTAAAGCTTTTGAGAACCCAACAAAAAAGTTATATGTGTCTGGACGGGAATGCCTATCTTTTAAAAAAATACTCATGGACGTAGGCCTATGCTTTAGCGCCTATTCCACGTGGTGTGTCAATCGGAAATCATCCCGTATACAGTCACTACATAAAAAGGTAGCACCACTTTGTGGAAGCTGAAATCGTATTTTAATCTGATAAATGTAAGTAAAAATGACTTAAGTTTTGATAGGCGTGTTTTTGAAATATCACGTTTCTTGTTTTGTCTTGATTATCACATTTGATTTATATTATTAAAGATGTATTCCTGTCATTAAAAATTGCTTTTAGAGACATCCACTGGCATGCAAAAAACATATGACCGCAAAGATAAACAGTGCAACTTTATTTCACATTCAGTTTTGTACCCAGAGTGAAAAAACATCAATGTCGCACGAATTTGGCATAAAAATAGTTTCACCGTCATCTGATCGAGCGAACTCGGGCATTGACAACCACACTTCTCCACTGATCCCTTCTCTCCATGCAGCCTGAACACTCCCGCCTGCCAATACCCCAATCGCGCTCCAGAGTATCGATGTAGGTTAGGGTCGGTCTACCTCGTGTTCTGTGACCGTGCAATGGTTCCCATAGGATAGTAGGACTATGGACAGTTTCCTCCCGGCTTGCTTCTCCAGCTATGTCCGCTAAACCTAAGACACCTCTGCAGTAATGTCTGTGATATCAGTGTGGTAGTGTACCATATAGCTATTTGTCAGATGCTGTCGCCAGTAAACGTTCAGGGCGTCTCTTAGAAGCCTGGTATATACCTCACGAGTCACCTAATCTCCTGGTCGAGGTTTGCCTAAGTGTCCAGCATTCTGCTCCGTATAGGAGCGACTTTCAGCCCTCGCGTTAATACACATTCATTATAATATGGAAATCGATATTGGTAGAGCGGTTGACGTATTCGCTTCAAAGCGACCGAGGCGTCTCGAATACGGAACGCTATTAAATAATTAATTTCCCCTCCCTTATTTTTTCAAGTATTTTTTCGTCAGATCAGTATTGCTTGATGGGTCACTTCCTTTAATTTTGATTCTAAATAAATAAATAAAAACTAACTACACTATTGCTCACAGTTCAACGATATTTTCAGGATAATGCTGATAACAGGCTTGTAACACGTGTGAATTAACTGTTTGACACTGATTTTCAGTTTCTGTATATTTTCTTGTCTTTTATAAAATTTGCTTTGCTGGAATATCTGAGCACATAATTCATACTTTACTCTTACATTATTGTTCATTACAGTCCGAAAGAAATTTAGTCTTAGGATAACAATGCAGAACAACTTATTAATTACCGTCAATCTGTAGTTTATGATCATTTTCTCTATACGCATACATTTATCAAGCAGTCAAAAGCATCCCCACAAAGGTGAAATGTAAGGCATCCAAACCTCCCTGGATGACTAAGGAAATCGGGGCCAAAATCAAACAAAAAAAAGAGGCTTATGATAAGTGTCAGGCTCAAAATTCAGAAGGGAACCAAGCAGAATATAGGAAGTGTAGGATAGAACTAAAAAAGGAAGTTAGAGGGGCAAAGAGACTGCATGAAAAACAATTAGCGAGTAAGATTAAGGGGAACCCTAAGGTTTTTTACCAACATATTAAGAGTAAAAGGTTGGTCAAGGAGAGGGTGGGGCCAATTAGGGACCTAGGAGGAAATCTCATTGTGGAGGCAGAGGGCATGGCTGATGTACTGAATGAGTACTTCGCCTCTGTCTTCACAAAAGAAAATGATACAGCCAATGCCATGGTATTAGAGGAGAGGGTAGGAGAAATGGATAGAATAATTATAACCAGAGAGGAAGTGCTAAAAAGGTTGACGTCGCTCAAGGTGGATAAGTCACCTGGTCCGGATGGGATGCACCCTAGGTTACTAAGTGAGGCACGGGAGCAAATAGCAGGGACTCTGGCCACGATCTTTCAATCTTCCTTGGACACAGGGGTCGTGCCAGAGGACTGGAGGATAGCTAATGTTACTCCCTTGGATAAAAAGGGGCAGAAGGACAAGCCTGGTAACTACAGACCAGTCAGTCTAACGTCGGTAGTGGGCAAACTTCTAGAGTCCATAATCAGGGACAAGGTAGATCTTCACTTAGAAAGATATAGGCTAATAAAGGACAGTCAACATGGATTTGTTAAAGGCAAATCTTGCCTTACAAATCTGATAAAAAATTTTGATGAGGTAACGGAATGGGTGGATAATGGTAGCGCAGTTGATGTAGTTTACATGGACTTTCAAAAGGCATTTGACAAAGTGCCACATGAGAGACTTATTATGAAATTAAAGGCCCATGGCGTAAAAGGGACAGTGGCAGCGTGGATCCACAACTGGCTGCGAGACAGAAAGCAGAGAGTTGTAGTGAGCGGCTGTTTTTCAGATTGGAGGGAAGTGAGCAGTGGTGTGCCACAGGGATCGGTTTTGGGACCATTGCTGTTTGTAATCTACATCAATGATCTGGACTTGGGTGTACGGAGTACAGTTTCCAAGTTTGCAGATGACACTAAGTTAGGGAGAATAGTAAACAGTGAGGAGGATAGTAGCCATCTGCAAGAGGATATAGACAAATTGGTAAAGTGGGCAGACACATGGCAGATGAAGTTTAATGCAGAGAAGTGTGAGGTGATGCATTTTGGGAGAAGAAATGAAGGGAGGCAATATAGGCTAGATAGTAAAATTTTAAATGGTGTGAAGGAACAGAGAGACCTGGAGATTTGTGTTAGTGACTCGTTGAAGGTGGCAGGACAGGTAGACAAGGCTGTTAAGAAGGCATATGGGATACTAGGCTTTATAAATAGGGGTATAGAGTACAAAAGTCAGGAAGTGCTGACTAACCTCTATAGGACTTTGGTGAGGCCTCAGCTGGAATACTGTGTTCAATTCTGGTCACCACACTACAGAAAGGATGTGAAGGCATTGGAAAGGGTACAACGAAGATTTACTAGGATGGTGCCAGGATTGAGGGACTTCAGCTATGAGGAGAGGCTAGATAGGCTAGGGTTATTCTCTCTGGAGCAGAGAAGATTGAGGGGAGACCTAATAGAGGTTTATAAGATCATGAGGGGTTTCGACAGGGCAAATAGAGAAAAACTATTTCCACTCGTGGGTGAATCTGTGACTCGTGGTCACAGATTTAAAATAGTTTCAAGGCGCAGTAGAGGGGAGCTGAGGAGAAATTTTTTCACTCAGCGAGTTGTTCGAATCTGGAATGCATTGCCTGAAAAGGTGGTGGAGGCTGATTCGATAACAACTTTTAAAAGGGAATTAGATCTTTATTTAGGGAGAACGGGTCTATTAGGCTATGGGGAGCGGGCAGGGCAATGGGATTGAATCGCTCTTTTCAAAGAGCCGGCACAGACTAGATGGGCCGAATGGCCTCCTTTTGTGCCGTAAAATTCTATGATTCTATGATTCTATGATTCGTCATTGTACTGTGTTAATTGGATTGTAATTTACTTTATCGTTCGCATTCCTTACATCATCGAGTCAACAATCGTGTTTGCTTTTATCGGCGAACACATTCGACCTTCCCAATTAGACACGGACTACCGGGGAAAATAAAAACACTGAATAAATAATGATGCTCTTAAACACCAAGGGCATGAAACATTTACCGTTCATATTGGATCTTCTGAACCGATTAAATAAGACCTCAAACTGTGTAAAACGTCGGAGCCTCGAGGGGGCCTCGGGGGCAGCCCCCAAGCCGCCGGCCATTGTTGGTCCCATCACTAGCAATTCGCACCCCCCCAAAAAAAATCCTGCGTACGGCCCTGGAGAATATATAAAAGAATTAGAGGTGATCTTATAGAAACTTATAAGATGATTAAGGGGCATGACAAGAGTAAATCGTGGGAGACTGTTTCCCCTGGTTGGAGAAACTATAAACTGGGGTCACAGTCTTAAAATTAGGGGTCAGCCCTTTCACACTGTGTTGAGGAAAAATTTCTTCACTCAGAGAGTCGTGAATTTATCGAATTCTCTATCCCAAAGGGCTGTAGATGCTCAGTCCTTGAACATATTCAAGACCGAGATTGAAAGATTTCTTGTGGATAATGGGATATGGGGATAAGGTGGGCAGGTGGAGTTAGATTAGAAGTCAGTCATGATCTTATTGAATGGTGGGACAGGCTCAAGGGGCTGAATAGCCTACTCCTGCTCCTAATTCTTATGTTCTTATGTAAGCGCAGTCAAAGATGCGACCTGAAGATGGGGAAGGAGGGGATGAGGAGAAGGGTTTGAGGGAAGGAGTTCCAAAGTTTCGGGGGTGTAGTGGCTGAAAGCACGGCTACCAATGGTGGAGCGGAGGATTCGGGGACAAGGAGGAGGCTGAACCCAGTAAAGCAGAGGCAGTAGGTACTGCTGTGAGGAGAAAAGTTAGAGAGATACTGTTAAGCGTCTTGAGACATCCTCCCCAACGTGAAAGGTGCTCTACAAATGTAATTATTATTGTAGGGGGTTGTTGAGAGGTGGAGGAATTTAAGCAATGAGTGTTATAGCACCTTATCCTGTCATCGAGACATCTCAAAAAGCTTCACAAAATGTAGATTGAGTGACTAATTTTTTTAAATTATTAATGTTTTGGGGAGGGTTTATTACCACCAGAAAAGCAATCCATCAACTAACAAATGGGTTCTGACTTACTGTTAAGTAAACAGAGGTGTGCAAAGTAATGGGAGTAAGAAAACTTGCCCTAACTTTTGCCTGCAAGGGAATTGAACCCAAGTCCTCTTGCTTGCAAGGCAAGTGCTCAAACCAATAAGCTACAGGTCTCCCATGTATTAATCTCCAGCTTGTCCCCCTTTCCTTTCATGTTTCACTTGTGGTGCATTACGGCTTGTGCTCCCTGCCTTATAAATAATAATAATCCTTGTATTTGATATAGCAACACATCACGTCGTTGAGACGTCTCGAAGCACTTCACAGAATATATTGTAAAGTGAATTTTGTGGACGAAATGCGGCATCCAATTGTGCACAGCAATGGCCCGCAAACAGTTGTAGATTAAGTGATCAATTTATTATTGTTGGGGAAAAGAACAGCTGATCCTAACATGACCACACTACTATGAAAGTGCACACCCCAAGCAGTGCATAGCTTCCCAGTTCACTCTACATGCCCCACTGTCCCTGTGGAATCTTGCAAAATAGCTGTTATTTTTTGCCTACAAATACACTACACTTGACTGCAGTTACCTATAAAGAGACCTTTCACATCAGGAGAATGTGTCAAGCACCTCACAGAGCCAACTGGGAGCCAGAGTTATGGGTAGCGGGGAGCTGAGGAGAGGTCTGGTGGGTAAATGAAGTAGGCCAGTGTTCAGTCAGCAGGTCGATTTAAAAACTCTATAACATTAATCACTGTACAGTACAAAACAAGGCCATTCAACTCCTTGTGCAAACTCCTTCACTGTAGCCAATTACTGTAGATCCCAGGTTTCCCCATACACTGTCAACATTCTTCTTCTCCCAATACCCCAACCCCGAGATTGCTTAGTGATTGAAACATGGAGCTCCTGTGGCTCAGTGGGTTAGAGCACTTGTCTTGCAAGCTGAGGAGACCAAGCTGGGGAGATCTGTGTTCGAATCCAGACAGGTCAGGGCGAAACCTTAGGCAAGTTTCCTTACTCCACATGCCTAATAATAATCCCTCCAAAAAAAACACAATAATAAAATTGGTCATTTCAATCCACGACTGTGTGTGGGCCACTGCTGTGCGCAATTGGCTGCCGCAATTCACCCACAAATATATACAATCAATTCACTTTACAGTATATTCTGTGAAGCGCTTTGGGACGTTGATAAGATGTGGAAAGCGCTATATCAAATGCAAGGATTATTATTATTATTATTATAACATACAACAACAGTGCTTGTTATTCTGCTCAGTAAATGGAAACCTAATAATATTCCTTGCATTTGATATAGCGTCTTACCTGTAAAGTAAATTGAGTGCACTATGTTTGCAAAACACAGCAACCAATTGTGTACAGCAGTGTCCCACAAACAGTGGATGATTAAATAGCAAAATTATTATTATCTCCTAAGGTATTATTACCCTGGAAAGGCGATCCACCAATCGACTAACAATCAGGTTCCTACTTGCTGTTAGGTAAACAGAGGTGTGTGGAATAAGGAAACGAGCCTAAGGTTTTGCAACACCTGGAAATCTAACCTAGCGAGAGCGCTAGCAAGGCGAGTGTTCTAATCAGGAAGTTAAAGGATCATCTAAACAGCTGATACGAACATTGCGCTTACAGATTATTTAATGTCTGTGGAAGAACCATGATGGACCATGAGCCAAACATTCATATTTAACAACATAATAATCCTTGAACGGTGAGAACTGTAGTTTAGTAGTTAAGGGCACTGTCTTCCGAGGTGGGGCAAAATGTTAGGCAGGTTTCCTTACTCCATACTGTTACCCGGCATTAAGTAGGAACCCGGTTGTTAGTTGATTGGTAGATTGTTTTCCATGGTAATAATCCCATTAAAATAAATTGGGCAACTCGATCCTCTACGGTTTGTGGGACACTGCCATTGCAATTGGCTGCTGCATTTTACCCACAATGTGTGCAGTCAATTCACTTTACAGCATATTTCGTGAAATGCTTTGCGACAGCTCAGACATGATAAGGCGGTCTCTCAAATGCGAGGATTAGTATTATTATTTTTAACATCCATCTGAACAGAGAAAGACGAGATCTTACTTTAAAGTCCCAATTGATGGACTGCATCGTTGACAGACAATGTAGCACTCCTTGAACCAGCAGAGATTTTCAGTCTGTTAGAGGATAATGTACCACTGTATATGCTGTTTTGACCATTAATCCTGTAGCGATATTCTTAGCAAACTGAGCTGATGCTACTCTACTGTTATATCAGATTGCAGCAGCTTTGGAAAGCAAATCTAGTTCATCTCTTAACCTCACAGAAATAAAAAGAACAGCTGATCCTATTATGGCCACACTACTATGAACGTGCACAGCCCAGACAGCACACAGCTTCCGAGTTCACTCTACATTCCCCACTGGCCCTGTGGAATTTTGCAAAATGGCTGTTATTGTTTGCCTACAAATACACAATAACTATTTGACAGCTGCACCTTCTAAAGAGCGACACACACGATGGGGAAAGACCAGCATAGCCACAGAAATACGTAATCACTGGGAGGAAGATGAGCATGATCCAAGCTTTGGAAAGTTATCCACCAGCCCTGCATCCACTATCACTCACTCAACAACAATTGCAGAATGGATTTTTATTTTAGTGTACTTCATCTGTCTAGCAATCGCCCTCATTCAGGCCGACGTCAACCAGACAACAGAGATCAGAGTAGAGCTTTATTGGAGTAGCGAATAGCAATAGACACGATGGGGAAAGGACAGGGAATGGGATTAGAGAGCTCCAGAGGGGAGCGAGCACCAGCACAGATACCATGGCCCAATCTCTGTTTGGCCCAACCAAGGTGTACAACTGGGAAAATTACCCTTCATATAAGGTATGTCAAAACATCACAAAGTGATCCAGGAGAGGATTGTCAGCATGGATACCAGGAGAAACACTTTCCTCTTTTCCAATGTCTTGCATTTGATATATAGTGCTTTGTCAGGTCATAGAAATATGTTTCACTGGAGTTTTATTGCGAAGTGTACTGACTCAATTTTGTGGTAAACGCAGCAGCCTATAATAATAATAATCCTTGCATTTAATATAGTGCTTTTCACATCTTCTAGGCGTCTCAAAGCGCTTCACAGAATACACTGTGAAGTGAATTGACTGTATATTTGTGGGCAAAACACAGCAGCCAATTGCACACAGCAATGTCCCACAAACAGTCGTGGATTGAAATGACCAGTTTTATTATTGTGAGCTTTTTTTCCGAGGGATTATTATTAGGTGCATGGAGTAAGGAAACTTGCCCAAGGTTTCGCCCCGATCTGCCTGGATTCCAACACAGGTATCAAGCTTGTAAACCGAGTGCTCTAACTACTGAGTTACAGGACTCCACATACACAATGTCCCACAAATAGCTTTGAATGGAATGGTGGATTCTATCTGGGGGTTTGTCAGCCAGACACTGAGAGTAATTCCTTTCTCTTTTCCCTAAAGTGAATCAGGATCTTTAACATCTACCTAGCCAGTATCTCACAGGCACACTTTAACCTTTCTGGTGGGTTGTTAAAGACCTCACTTCAACAACACATCTGAAAGCCCGCACCACTGACAATGCAGCACTCCCCCAGTACTTCACTGGTGTGTTGGATCTAAAGGAGTGGTTTTCAATCTGGTGGGCACATCCCAACAGATTACTGTTTTACCATAATTTTGCCCCAATTTACTTTGTGGGAGGGGAAAGAGAAGCCAAGGGTAGGCCAGGATTCAGAGAGAGAAATAACAAAATACTGTTCCCTCGATTGAAATATTGGTCACTAACCAGCCCTGGACCAAGAGTGAACCAAGTCTGTACCTCTCGATGAGTGTGTGAACCTCAGATGTTTTAGAAAGATACGCTCAGGACATTAAGCTCCAAGCAACAACAAAATTATACTTGTAGAGCGCCTTTCACATCAGGAGGATGTCCCAAGGCGCTGGACAGTCACTGCTTCAGATCCGAGCTGGGGAAAGGCAGGGGGAGGGAAGGATTAGGAACTGCCGATAGAGCAAAAATTTTTGAAAATCGCTGGTGTGTATTTGAACACCCTTCAGCTGTCTAGACAAGAGTTTTCCCCACAACCGTATGATCCAAAGTCCAGAGTGTTACCAGTTGAGCCAAGCTCGCAACAACTTGATGGGGAGACAGCAGGCAATGGAATAAGTACAGAGAGCTCCAGTGGGAGTGTACATTATGTAGAGCACTCCAGAGTGCTTGATAGTGACGGAGCCAAGTTGAGAGTGGCTGTAGGTGAGTGGCAAGGTGAGAGATAGAGGAAGAGTATTCCAGAGTTTTGGGGGCATAATGGCTGAATGCGCAGACAACAATGGTGAAATGGATGGCACAAGGGACATGTTGGAAGGATGGAGCCAGTCGAGCGGAGGCAGCCAGTTCAGAGAGGTAGCAGGTCGGGAGCAGTAGGGAGGTGCCAGGGCATAAAGTGATTTGAAAACGAGTGTGAGGATCTTGAAATTGATCCATCCAGTGGAGCCCTGGCTAGAACTGGTGTGATGAGGGTACGGAGTTTAGTACAAGTCAGTATGTGGGTGTAGAGTTTTGGATCCGCTGGATCCCGTGCATGGTGGAGCTGGGAAGACCACCAAACAGGGCATTTGAGAAGAGCATCGACGAGTGTTTCGGCTGGCAAGGACTGAGGTGGACAATGTGACAGAGATGGAGGAAAGTGGTCCTGGTCAGGGACTGTATGTGGGTAAGGAAGGATAGCTAACAGTTGAACCTGATGCTTAAGATTGCGCATTGGTTCGGTAATTCTGGCGGATCGGCCAGGGAGGTTGAGGAGGTCAAAAACAACAACAACTTCGATTTATATAGAGCCCTCCACGCCGGACGGCGTCTCAGAGCGCTAAAAAGGTCAGAGTCGCAGGATAGAAGACTTTGACGTCAGCCAATGAGTATGGCTTCCAATTTGTTAACATTTAATTGTAGGAAGTTTTCGCTCATCCGAGCCCTGATGTCTACCAGACAAGCCAAGGGAACATCGGCGGACCTGAAGTCACAGCTGGAGAAGTAGATATAATAATAATCCTTGCATTTGATATAGTTCTTTTCACATCATATCGGCGTCTCAAAGCGCTTCACAGAATATACTGTAAAGTGAATTGATTGCAGATTTGTGGGCAAAACGTGGCAGCCAATTGCGCACAGCAGTGTCTCACAAATAGTCGTGGATTGAAATGACCAATTTTAGTATTGTGGGCTTTTTTGGACAGATTATTAATAGGCACGTGTATGGAATAAGGAAACTTGCCCAAGGTTTTGCCCTGACCTGCCTAGATTTGAACACAGGCGAGTACTCTAACCACTGAGCTAGAGGAGCTCCACAGATATGTGTGTCATCTGCACACATGGGGTTGTGAAAATGTTTTTTAACCCAAAGTTTTAATGCCTAGGTATGCATTGATGGTTTTAGCATTGAATAATCAGTCAGATGTTTACAGCTTTGCATTTTTATTAATACCAATTTTTAAAAAAACGCAGCGGCCAATTGTGCACAGCTGCATCCCATAAATAGTCATAGATTAAGTGACCATTTTAGAGATTTCCACCTTTCTCTGCAGTCTGTCGGGATAAGTTTACCCCATGTCTGCAGATGACATCACCAAGAGGAAGACTGGTCTGTGCTGAGCACAGCATGTTGATGGGTATCATGTGATACATCATTCACACACTGTATACTGCATTGTTATAACAAACAGATGGGACCCAAATATCCAGGCCCAAATTTCCAGCCATTATCGTGCTCCCCCACGGCTGAAAAACCCAGAGTGCACATCAAAACTGCTCAAAACACTGGATGCCAAAATACTGTGCTTGCCAATCGAAACGATGAATGAACCTCTCAAAAACTGTACCTGCAAGTGGTTCCCGGAAACTAATCTAGAGGTTTCAACCAGTGTAACGCAGCAAGGTGCAGAATAAGATGCAACAAGCTGTTTTCATTATCACAGTGCCTAGTCATTCCAAAAAGTTGTTAAAAAAAATCATTTGACACCTATTAAGTACATCAAAATACTGTACAGTTTGGTTTGGTTTTTCAAAACAAATTCTTGTCAACACACTACCAAAGGGATCATTGATCCTGTACTGCGGAGTACAACCACACTGCAAATCTACAAGCTGCAGTTTGTTGTAAAAAGGTACATATTTTACCATAAGTTACCATTAGTTATCTAACCCTGGGGCATTCCCCGGCATCAACTGGCACAATCATTACAGTCAACTCCTTTGAACACAGTATGCCAAATATCTCCCACAGGAACAGAGAAAACTATTCAAGCCAGCCCTGCCTAAGATTACAACAAATATTTAGCTATAATAATCATCCTTACATTAAATCATACAAGTCAAAATGTCTCAAAGCCCTTCAGTTTCCTGCAAAGTGTAAAGACTATCGGTAGAGATATTCTCCAATGTGAAATGTAATTTGTTGTTGTTCTTGTTGGGGAACGTCTCAGCCAAATGTCAAATGGTAACAACAACCTATATAGCGTCTCAAAGTCCTTATGGCAACGTCCTACACACAGCAAGGAGATGAAAAAATAATAATAAATATTATGAAATCATTATTCTGGAGGATTTACGACCTGGATAACTGGAGAAATAAACATTTCTCTTTTTTCAAATAGCATCTCAGGCTCTTTTAACATCCACAGAATCAAGCAAGGACGCAACCTAATTTTAGCGTCCCATATGAGGGACTCTACCATTGTCAATGAAGCATTCCTTAATGCTGCACTGGAGTGTTTGCTTGGATTAGGAGCTAATTTTAAAGAGCCCCTTGGAACATCCTCCCGACGAGAATGATACAATTTGTTGTTGTTGGTGTCCCTGGATTCTCCAACTTCAGCCAAGAGTTGTTCAGTAATTAACATTTCACTGCTGCGCTCCTCAATCAGATCAACCTCAACAAATATAACTTGCATTGTGCTCCATGATGCCGAAGTCTGATAGGAGAGAGAGATAGCTTGGAAATAATCATAAAAATCCTTTCATTCGATATACCACCTTATCAAGACAAGGCATGGGGAGATTATTAAGGTAATGCGCCTTGGGACGTCCTCCCGACGTGAAAGGTGCTCTTTAAATGTAATTTGTTGTAGTTGTAATGTCCTAGCCCTTGTGAGTCAGTCTGAGTGTGTATGTGTGTGTGTGTATTTTTATAAGAATCCATTGTATTTGATGGCGTCTTATCAGGTCTTCGCGATGTCTCAAATAGCTTCATGGGATAATGATCCCTGCATTTGATATATCACATCCTCTAGACTGTGTCTCAAAGCGCTTCACAGAATGTACTGTGAAGTGAATCGATTGTATACTTATGGGCGAAACGCGACAGCCAATTACGTACAGCAGCGTCCCCACAAACAGCCGTGGATTGAAATGTGATTCACGGTAAAGTGTAGTGACTGTATGTATATATATATATTTATACTGTGGGAGAAACGCGGCAGCCAACTGCACGCAGCGCCATTCCGCAGTCATGGACTGAGAGACCAAATTATGAATATTATTATAATAAATGCAATAAACCTTTGTCCCCCACCCACCCCCCAAAATTTCTTTCTCTATTCAAACACCAGCAAAACACCAACCCACAAAATGGCTGGGAACACATTTGGAGAAAATCTATTTTTGGGCAGGTGGGGGGGGGGGGGGGGGCGGAAAAGGGGTTATCTTGTTTATTTTAAATTAACCGGAGGGGGGGAGGGGAGGGGGTGAGAGACAGGGAGGGAGGGATGGGAATAAAAGGCTGTTATGTTTACCGACCTGACGGCAGGCCGACCTCAACTGACAACAAAGTAGAGGGCAGAGAGTGACAAGCCGCGGCCTCTCCCCCCCATCCTGTCTCTCTCACTCTCTTTCTCTCTCTGGGTTTTTTTGCGGGATTAAAAATAACAATGAGAGAGAGAGAGAGACAGCATCTGGTGTGGTGCTGGCGGCGGCTCGTGGCGGGCAGTGTGGACGGTTGGTTAGTGAGGGGGGGGGGGGGGGGGGGCGCTCGCGCTCAGGCGGTTGCCGTCTGCTCTCCCGCTTCCCGCCTTCGCGCCGCCGCCATCTTGAATCAACCGAAACTGGACAAATAAAAAAATCACCTCCACAAGGAGGGGGGGGGGGGGGAGGGAGGGGGGTCTGAGGGGGGGGGGGAGGGAGGGGGGTCTGAGGGGGGGGGGGAGGGAGGGGGGTCTGAGGGGGGGGGGGAGGGAGGGGGGTCTGAGGGGGGGGGGGAGGGAGGGGGGTCTGAGGGGGGGGGGAGGGAGGGGGGGGGGGGGAGGGAGGGGGGGGGGAGGGGGGGGGGGGAGGGAGGGGGGGGGAGGGAGGGGGGGGGAGGGAGGGGGGTCTGAGGGGGGGGGGGGGGGGAGGGGGGTCTGAGGGGGGGGGAGGGAGGGGGGGGAGAGGGAGGGGGGGGGAGAGGGAGGGGGGGGAGAGGGAGGGGGGGAGGGAGGGGGTGCTGAGGGGGGTCTGAGGGGAGGAGAGGGTGCTGAGGGGAGGAGGGGGTGGGGGAGGGACTGAGGGGAGGCGGGGGGGGGAGTGGAGTAGGTGGGGGAAGGGGGTCTGGGAGGAGGGGGGGAGGGGGTGCTGAGGGGAGTAGGTGGGGGAGGGACTGAGGGCGGGAGGGGGTCTGAGGGGAGGGTGGGGGAGAGAGGACTGAGGGGGGAGGGGGGACTGAGGGGAGGGCTTGAGTAGCTGGGGGAGGAGGGACTGAAGGGAGGAGGGACTAAGGGGAGGAAGGGGGAGGGGAATAGTGGGGGAGGGGGGACTGAGGGGGAGGGAAATGACTGAGGGGAGGATGTGGGGAGGGAGGGACTGAGGGGAGGGAGGGACTGAGGGGGGGAGGGCCTGGGGGGAGGGGGGGAGGGCCTGGGGGGTAGGAGGGGAGGGACTGGGGGGAGGAGAGAGGGTGGGACTGAGGGGAGGAGGGATTTAGGGAGGGAAGGACTGAGGGGAGGAGGAGGAGAGGGAGGGAGGGGGTGTATGAGGGGAGGAGAGAGGGAGGTACTGAGGGGAGGTGTGGAGGAAGAGGAAGGAAGGGGATGAGAAGGTGCTGACGGAAATGAGAGCAAGGGACTGAGTAGGAGGGATGGGCTGAGGAGGACCTGAAGGGAGGGAGAAGGATGGGAGGGAGGGGCTGACGGGGAGGAAAGGGACTGAAGGAAGTGGCTGAGGAGCGGAGGGAGAAACTGGGGGAGGGGCTGGGTGGAAGGGGCAGACTCGGTTGGGGAGGGGCTGAAGAGTGGTGGAAATGGGGGCTGAGGGATGGAGGGTTGGGGAGTGGCTGAGGTGGAGGAGCTGGGGTTGTGGGGTGGTGGTCAGGAAGCTGGAGAAGTGGGGCTGAGAGAAGTATTTGCTGCCCCCCTCCCCACTCAAATATGGCACCGCCATCTTGGAACCTAGAATCAGAGAGGAAGGAGGCAGTAACTGGCATGATGGCCTCCCACTGTGTGCTGCTCCTTGTGGGAAACGCAAACATGTCAAAACCACGGCTTCAAAGGTGGACTAAAACCCTTTGTCGCTACCTTCTGCTTCCGTTCCGTGGTTCACCAATGACATGGGCGAGTGTAGAATGGAACAGCAATGGTGGTGAGTGGCATATGATGTGCTCTCCAATTGTGTTATTTTAGGGGGTGCTTGGAAACATCTGTCCACAGGTCAGTCACCTTCTGTGTCAAGGGGGCAGCTCCTGAACTAGGGCGAACCCTATATCATTGGGTGACAAGCTGTGCCTTGTGCTACAAGTGATTGTACCATGATCCTCCCCTACGCAAAGGGTATTGATGTCCAGGAAGCTTGGGACCTAGTCATTGTGAGGGATGACAGCACAACTCAACAACCGACGGTGCATCCAAGGACTGTTTTGCTCCTGCAGCTGAGGTTGTACAACAATAACAAACAAAATTACATTTTTAGAGTGCCTTTCATGTCGGGGGGCGGACGTCCCAACTTAAGTCAAGGTCCTCATCCAACAACAACAACTTTGATTTATATAGCATCCTACACGCCGGACAGTGTCTCAGAGCGCTTCATCCCTGCAGCGGGACCCCATCATGGCAGTAATGATGACAGCATAGCCCAGCCTGTCTCAGCAACAGCACCTGGAAGGGCAGACCAGTCACTGGGGGCAGGGATTCCTCCCACTCAGCTCCTGTTAACCCTACAGCCAAGCTGGAGAAGCAGTGGGAAATGTTCCTAGATAGAGCTCTCAATGGCCAGGCTATTTGGGTTCAGCTGATTAGGCTCCAGCAGTTCCCCCAACAACACACTCTGAGCTCCCCAAGCATTGGCTGTTGCCAACCTGCACCTAATACTTTCCAGAATTAGTTAAGCAGAATTAGGTAAGTGTCCCTCCAGGGAGAGAGTGTGCATTCCATTCCAACAGTCTATCTCTAGGATTTCTATGTGTAGGTGGGAAGCATGGGATTCTCATCTTGGATTGGAGACTCTTAAGCATAGTGATGAATTTCCACTTTTGTCAGACACTTGGCTGACCTCAAAAAATCACAGAAGGTGAGCTATTGGGTGAAACCAGAGGTCTGAAGTGCGTTTTCAAAGCTTCCCCTGAGCAAGCTAAACCTGCACGAAAGGCAATTTACAAACAACCACAGCACACGGCCAGGAAGGGAATTAGACACAAAGTAGGATCGATGGGTTGCATCACTCCATAAGAGAGCACAACTGCATAAGAACAACACAATCTTTCGCTGGCTGAACTCTTTCAACCTAGTGTTAAGGCTGTCGGCCTTGTACCTTATGTAGCTCTCATGATGAAACTGGAAGCAATCCTGTTGATTTTTGATGGGGGGTGGGGGGCGGAGAGAAGCCTGAAAATGAACTCACCCTTTCCTTCCTGGCAGAACCTGTTGGACAGGTATATAGTATACAGTATATAGGTTTGTGACAACTGTTAAACTAATATTCTTCCTGAATATATTCAATATAGGACTGTTTGTGGGGACACAGCTGTGTGCTGCTGCTGGGATTTCTATGTGTAGGTGGATTGCATGGGATTCTCATCTTGGATTGGAGACTCTTAAGCATAGTGATGAATTTCCGCTTTTGTCAGGCACTGACCCCAAAAAGTGTGTTCCACACACAAATATACAGTCAGTTCACATTACAGTATATTCTGTGAAGCGCTTTGAGACATCAAGAAGACGTGAAAAGCGCTACATCATCAACAACAACAAAATTACACTTGTACAGCGTCTTTCACATCTGGAGGATGTCACAATGTGCTATCAAATGCAAGCATTATTATTATTATTATACAAAGCTTGCTAGCTTTTGAGGAAGAATTCTGAAATGGACAGGTATTTAAAAAAGATACACTCTCCTGTTCCGCAATAGAGAAACTCACAGCTGCACTCAGTAATGGGACAGGAATGTGTTAGACCAGTAAATGAATGTTAGCTGCGAGGCAGCTCATCACAACCTGTGTTGATTAATATTGAGTTACCAACATGGCAGAATTTTGTACACACAGATATAAGGATTAGGAGAAGACATTGTTCACACCAACCTGCCTGCAGTATGTAAACAATCACATAATTATTCTTGCATTTGATATAGTACCTTATCATGTCATTGAGATGTCCCAAAGCTCTTCACAGAATATAACGTAAAGCTAAATCACTCGAAAACAGAAGGGAGTTCTAGGTCAACAATAAAATTGGTCACTCGCTCCACGATTGTTTGTGGGACACTGCCATGCACAACTGGCAGCCATATTTTTCCCATAAAATATACAGTCAACCATTTTACAGTATATTCCGCAGAAGCACTTTGAGATATCCCAATAGCACGATAAGGTGCTATATCAAATGCAGGGATTATTTTTATTAACAGAAAGAGGAGAAAAGCATACAGCTATAGAAAGATATAGATAATAATAATCCTTGCGTTTGATATAGCACTTTTCACGTCTTCTAGACATCTCAAAGCGCTTCACAGAATATACTGTAAAGTGAATTGACTTACAGTTGCGGATGAAATGCGGCAGCCAATTGCACACTGCAGTGTCCCACAAACAGTTGTGCATTGAAGTAACTAATTTCTTTTATTATTGTTTTTTTCTTGAGGCATTATTATTAGGCATGTGGCATAAGGAAGCTTGCTCAAGGTTTCGCCCTGCTGGGAACTGAACCAAAGTCTTGCAAGGCAAGTGCCCTAACCACTAAGCTACAGGACTCCAAATGATGGGCATTATATAAATGCATATTGCTGTTGTTGCCTATAATAATAATCCTTGCATTTGCTGTAAGCATCTTTGATGTCAGGGCAATGTCTCAAGTGCATTTCACAGGATTTACTGTAAAAAGGCTTTACCCTAGATAAATTCCAGCGAGTCTTTTGTTTGGAAAACCCTTGGTTGGCAAGCTGAAATCCTGGACTCTTTAACAAGCCCGAGTTTCAAATTAAATCTCAAACATGAATTCTCACGTTTAAGGCAAACAGTGAAAGCTTTCCTGATCTCAATAATTCCCCAATTCCTGCTCCATAGCAATGTCTGTGCACTCACTCTCACATTGTGAGATACACTCTCACATTGCGAGTGTCAGCCTCCAGTACCAACCAACCCTTCTCAGCCCATCCATTTGCTTATCCAAGGAGAGAGACCACTAAAGTTCACACACCAAGCGTTTCCCTATGCCACACACCTGTTTACCGAGCAGTAGCTAGGAACCCAATTAATAGCAATTGGCAGATCACTTTCCTGGGGGTAATAATACCTCCCAAAAAATAAATAACATTTGGCCACTCAATCCTCAACTGTGTATGGGGATCCTAAGTGCACAATCGGCTACCACGTTTCACCCAAGTACTATAGTATATTCTGTGAAGCACTTTGAAACATTTCAAAAATGTTATAAGGTGCTGTACCAAATGGAAGGATTATTATTATGGACTGGAATTATACAAAATGTATGGCATGGAACCAGTAATTCAGCTCCATTAGTCCGAGCTGTTGTTTACACTTAAATGAGCCCCGCAGCACACCTCCCAGACACCCTCTCCCTGATGTGACAAGACAATGATAGACAATTCATAGATTCATAGAGTTTTACGGCACAAAAGGAGGCCATTCGGCCCATCTAGTCTGTGCCGGCTCTTTGAAAAGAGCGATTCAATCCCACTGCCCTGCCCGCTCCCCATAGCCTAATAGACCTGTTCTCCCTAAATAAAGATCTAATTCCCTTTTAAAAGTTATCGAATCAGCCTCCACCACTTTTTCAGGCAATGCATTCCAGATTCGAACAACTCGCTGAGTGAAAACATTTCTCCTCAGTTCCCCTCTACTTTGCCTTGAAACTATTTTAAATCTGTGACCACGAGTCACAGATTCGCCCACGAGTGGAAATAGTTTTTCTCTATTTGCCCTGTCGAAACCCCTCATGATCTTATAAACCTCTATTAGGTCTCCCCTCAATCTTCTCTGCTCCAGAGAGAATAACCCTAGCTTATCTAGCCTCTCCTCATAGCTGAAGTCCCTCAATCCTGGCACCATCCTAGTAAATCTTCTTTGTACCCTTTCCAATGTCTTCACATCCTTTCTGTAGTGTGGTGACCAGAATTGAACACAGTATTCCAGCTGAGGCCTCACCAAAGTTTTATAGAGGTTAGTCAGCACTTCCTGACTTTTGTACTCTATACCCCTATTTATAAAGCCTAGTATCCCATATGCCTTCTTAACAGCATTGTCTACCTGTCCTGCCACCTTCAATGAGTCACTAACACAAATCCCCAGGTCTCTCTGTACCTTCACACCATTTAAAATTGTACTATCTAGCCTATATTGCCTCCCTTCATTTCTTCTCCCAAAATGCATCACCTCACACTTCTCTGCATTAAACTTCATCTGCCATGTGTCTGCCCATTTTACCAATTTGTCTATATCCTCTTGCAGATGGCTACTATCCTCCTCACTATTTACTATTCTCCCTAACTTAGTGTCATCTGCAAACTTGGAAACTGTGCTCCATACACCCAAGTCCAGATCATTGATGTAGATTACAAAGAGCAATGGTCCCAAAACCGATCTCTGTGGCACACCACTGCTCACTTCCCTCCAGTCTGAAAAACAGCCGCTCACTACAACTCTCTGCTTTCTGTCTCGCAGCCAGTTGTGGATCCACTCTGCCACTGTCCCTTTTACGCCGTGGGCCTTTAATTTCCTAATAAGTCTCTCATGTGGCACTTTGTCAAATGCGTTTTGAAAGTCCATGTAAACTACATGGACTTTCAAAAGGACTTTCAATGTAGATCATGACAGGCTTTTTCAACTGATCCAGAATAAGTCAAGAGGACATGGTCTGCCACTGGAAGATAGTAAATTCAGAATGAATTTACACAAGCACTATTTTAAGCTCCCTAAGCAGAGAGTTGAAGCAGGAAGTATTGATGTTTTCCCAACCACAGATTAGATACAAGAACAACAAAATAGATTTCTTTTAGGAAATAAAATTATCGGATATGGTACCTGGGTAGTTTGGGACATATATGTAGGAAGATGAGAGACAAACTAGATAGATCTTGGTCTTTTTGTTCATCTAGCATTTCTTAAGTTCTTATGCGGGTTTGGTATGTGGTGGGGGGGGGGGGGGGGGGGGGAAGGAAGGGCATTGGGAGGTAAATGGGGGTGCCCTGATTCTGCTGTGCTCCACAGTAATGTTGTGGACTCATCTCCCCCAGGCTTGGTCGGGATGGATCACTTCTCCTAGCTGTGCAGCACATCCCAGCCACAGGGGGCCCTGTGCTGACATGTGGAGCAGTGTGAGGAGGAAGCTGAAGAGGTGACCTTGTGGGGAAAACAGCCTCAGAGAGGACAGCACAGGCTGGCTCTGAATACCACACAGTCCCAGATATCTGCCTCATGCCCCCATCACTGCTCCCCTCCCATAAACACTTGTATATTCTTCTTTTCAGTTAATGATCCTTCCTGACTCCACACAACTCTGTTTACCTAGCAGTGAGCATGAACCAGGTTGGTGGATCACTTTTCCTGGGGTAGTAACTCTCTAACTCCTCCCCATCCCTCCTACCTCCTCACTGTCTCTTTCTGTGTGTGTCTTCTGTATGTGTACGAGTGTGTGTGTGTGTGTGTGTCACTCTCTGAGAATGTGCACCTGTCTGTGTGCATGTATGTCTCTGTCTCTGAGTGCATGTGTGTCTGTCTCTGAGTGCATGTATCTGTCTCTCTGTCTATGAGCAGTGCTGTGTCCTGTGACCTCACCACCTCCCCCGCATGGGCCACCCAGTTTTCGTTGAAGAAATTAATCTTTTTTCTTGTAACAATCTAATGTGCTTTTCCTCATATTTAGTTTTCATCAATAAAGTGAAAAAATGTAGGTTGGCAGTAAAATGTACCTCAGTAGCACCAATCCCCTATCCATAATTTTCCACAAAAGGTTGTTAAATTTCTCCACATTTTTAAAGCAAACATTTCCGCACTTTTCTATTGCCGCAGATTATAACCCTGCATTTCTGTTTTATGTTCCTAACAGAAATCTTTCTAATTTGTATTTGAAAGAATCAACACTTTGTTTCCACATCCATCTCCCAGGGGAGCCTGTTCCATAAGTTTACTACTCGCACACTGAAGGAGCTTTTCCACAGATTTGTTCTGAATTTACCCCCTTCGATCACAGGCTCCATTATAAAGCATAGCGGCCTTTTAGGCTTTCCATGCCTGTGAATGAAATCACTTTCCACCTGACCCACCCTTCACACTCCCCTGTTTACACTATAACATTCCCATTTCCTGTGCCCAAAGGCACGTATTAGCCTGTCTTATACTGATGTCAAATCTCTGTCCACTCATGTGCTCTGTCCATATCCCAATGCCTCTCCCTGGGCCCTAACCCACATTTCTGTGTCTTGTATATAACAGGCCCGGATGATTTTGAAACAGGTAACATGTGTCAACATAACCAAGCAACCTAAAATGTGTTCGTCGAAAGAAGACCAGGGTCCATTCAGTTTGTCTTCCACCATCCTGGCAGTCGCTTGACATGTGTCCTACGTGATATTACTGCATTTCCTAACAGAGATCTATCTAATTTGCAATAGTGAAAGGTCACATTGTTTGCCATTTTCCCCTTTGTACACAATACCCAGCAGAGGGGAGTTCTATCGCTAATGGCATCTCTCACCCCAGTTCTCCTGCGGACTGCACGCCCAGCGAGCCCGGCGACATCTGTAATTCTGTCCAGCCTTCCCGAGCCGGCGACGGGGAGAGGGGAGAGGCGTGGGCCCTGAGAGAGAAAGAGAGAGCAGGTTAAACAAACCATCCAGGCATGCAGTGCTCCACACACAAGCCACATACAGGGTACACTCCCAACATTAGGTCATTAATCATAATAGGCTGACACCCAATGTAGTGCTGGGGGAAACACAGCATTAACAGAGGTGCCTTCCTTTGGATTAGACACTAAACTGAGATGGTGTCATAGGAACATTGGAAATCTGGAACTCTCTTCCAAAAGGCTGAGGATGCTGGATCTAATCATATTTTCAAGACTGCAAACACATCATGTTCTGAACGACCCATATACTGTACTGTATCCCAAAACATGATTTCCTTAAAGAAATATCTAATTTGCATCCAAATGAATCAACACTTTCTGTTTCCATTGTCTGTCTCCTTAGGGATCTTGCAGTGAAGTAGTGTGTCTGAGATTTGTCCCTTTCAATCGCAGGCCATATCCTCCGGTTCTACTGTTCAGTAGACGATAAAACAACTTATCATGCTCTACATTATCTAGTCCTTTTAGAAACTTAAAAAGAGCAATCGTATCAGCTGTTTAATTTCAGATATCATATATGTGCCTGTTCAGGTGGACATTAAACACCAGACAATATTGGAAATGAGAAGGGAGTTTCTCTTGGCTAAAAATAAATTGTGTGGGCAAAACAGTCAGGAAGTGAGTGACCAATTTTATTTGAGGGATTGTTGGCCAGCCCGGGAAAGAGAAACTGGCTTCTTGCTATTTTCCAATAGTGCCCTGGGATCTTTGAGGGAGAAGGAGAAAGGGGGCATAAATCTCTGACAGCTCTGGTAATATATAAACAATGGGAATTAACAGAGGGGAGAAATCATAAGACAGGTGGGGGGGTGCAGAGAGAGCTCTTTCCCACCACTACTCTGGGATCTAGATCATTGCACATTAGCAACCCTG
Organism: Hydrolagus colliei; assembly: GCA_035084275.1. Lineage (NCBI taxonomy): Eukaryota > Metazoa > Chordata > Chondrichthyes > Chimaeriformes > Chimaeridae > Hydrolagus > Hydrolagus colliei. The sequence goes on along the minus strand of CM068743.1, from coordinate 64,116,158 downwards.
CCTGCCACACCACTATCACACAATCTCCCTCCCTCCCCACTCAATTCTCCCGACCCACCTCCACCCGCAGCCTTGCTCTGCTCCTGGAGTCGATCAGCTCCATGCTCGCACTTCCCCGCTTAACAAAACAATAATAATTTGCATTAACACATTGCCCTCCCTGCAGGGCAGCGTTTCAGAGTGGGGGAGCTTAATGGTGATGGAGCCTAACTCTCAGTCGGGTGGAAAGCAAGGAGGTGACCATAAGTTTGGTTGAAGAAGCAGCTCATCAGTCCTCTCAAACACAGGCTTGGTGGATGTCAAATGACCAACTTGTGGTTATCCTCGTTGGGGGGAGAGGAAGGTAAGTGAGGTCTCCTCAGAGCTAAACTGGCCCCAAAGTGACATGTTTGGCAATAATGTTAGAATTCAGCATCCTCCCCCACCCTATGTGACGGTCTCTAATCTGGTTCCTGAGCCAGGCGAGTCCACAGTCTATCCAGGGCTCTCTTGCTCTCTCACTGCTGATGACAGCACAGCCCCAGCCCTGGCTCATCAGCAGAATCTGGCAGGGCAGAATAGTCACTGGGGGCAGGGAATCCTGTTAACCCTGCAGCCAAAGCACCCGCTCACCCAGGCTGCCAGCCAGCCAACCAACTAACTAACTAATGGGGAGGGTGGTCCTAACCGGACAAGCAGTGGGAAAGCTTGGCCAGACAGTGCTCTCAATGGCCAAACTATTGTGTGGGTTTTGCTGGTTAGACTCCAGCAATTACACCAACACACACTCCCCCCCTCCCCCCGCCCAACACACTCTTGGCTCCCCCCACTCCAAGCTTTGGCTCTTGCCAACCTGTTCCTAATATTCTCCAGAATTAGGTAAACAGGTCCCTTCAAAGAGAGAGTGCGTTCCATTCCAACAGTGTATCTGGGATTTCCATGTGTAGGTGGGAGACACGGAATTCTAAGTTTGGTTCAGAGACTCTTAAGCAATGGTGATGGGCTTCCATGGGTGTCAAACAAAATTAAGCAAACAAAATTCCCCTTCCTCTGCACTTACTGGGAAGCTAAGGTGAGAGTGAGCGAGTTAACTCAGTACCAAGCTCGTTATCCAGTCAGATTCCACCACAGTTAAGCAATCCGAGACCCTGCCCCGTGTGAAGGGGGCTATGTAAACGCAAGTTTTTGTTGACAATCCAGTAGAAGTTTATATGACACACAGGATTCCATTGTGCATCCTATCCCGAGTTCTTCCCCCCCAAAATAATAATAAGGTATTTAATTCCACGACTGTTCGACTGTGGGCAATTGGCTGCCAAGTATTTTTTTTGGAGCGAACATTGCTCCTGGAAAAGCGAGCCACCGGTTGACTAAAAACCGGGTTCCTACCAACTGCTGGGTAAGCAGAGATGTGTGGAGTAAGGAAACTTGCCCAACATTTCCTAGGTTCCTGTGTCTCCGCCAGTGGCCTGACCTTCTGATATGGTGGATAGACGTTTGTTAGGTAGGTCAGGGTAGCAAGGGATACAGAGCAAATGGGTCAATGGAGTTGAAGTACAGATCAGCCATGATCTAATTGAATGGCGGAACAGGTTTGAGGGGCTGAATCCTGTTCTTATGACCATCGTTCCGTTTACAATCACCACGCCTGTGTTTATGTTACCAGGGAGATCTCATGACGGTAACCCCAGCCTCAGGTACGGCATTGCCTGCACCTTTACACCAACTAGTGTAACAGCCACCCCCCCACCCAACACATACACCACAACAACAACAAATTATATTTGTATAGCTCCCGTTGTGTCACACACACACACACACAAATGCACACACAGACATGCACACACACACAGACACGCACATACAAAAGGACACGTACACAGTCATAGGCCCACATGCACACAGACACAACAACACATGCACAAGACATAGTGTCTCCTTCCCCCCCCACCCCCACACACAGTCCCTATTCCCACCTCCACACAGAAAAACACACACACAAGGTCCTGGCTCTGGACACACAGACAACAACTTGCGCTTATATAGCACCCACCACACAGGGCAGCGTCTCAGAGCACCTAACAGTGGCAGAGCCTGACTGAGAGCCGGGGGAAGAGTAAAGTTTTCAGGCAGGTCTTGAGAGAGAGGGGGGGAAAAGCGGAGGGATGAGTGGGACATACACAAACACTGAGTGAAGCACACACACAAAAAGTGAGTGAGTGACACAGCGTGAGGCACACACACAGAGCATGAGATACACACACACAGCGTGAGGAGCACACACACACACACACACAGCGTGAGGAACACACACACACACACACAGCGTGAGGAACACACACACACACAGCGTGAGGAGTACACACACAGAGCGTGAGACATACACACAGCATGGGACAGACACACACACAGCGTGAGACACACACACAGCGTGAGACACACAGAGTGAGAGACCACACACACACAGCGTGGGACACACACAGAGCATGAGACACATCACACACACAGAGCATGGGACACACACAGAGCGTGAGACACACACACAACAGTTTGAGACACAGTGAGAGACCACACACACACAGCGTGGGACACACACAGAGCATGAGACACACCACACACACGCAGTGTGGGACACACACACATAGCATGAGACACACAGAGTGCGAGACACACACATGGGACACAAACACACACAGTGTGAGACACACACAGAGAGCGAGATGCAGAGCATGATATAGGCATAGTGTGATACAAACACACAGAGCATGACACACACATGCAGAGTGAGACTCAAACATAGAGTGAGTGAGACTAAGAGTTAATGAGCCAGAGTGAATGAGAGACTCAGAAAGTGAGTGAGACACACAGAGAGTGACACACACAGAGTTAGGGTTAGACACACACACACAGAGTGAAACACACAGAGTGAGTGAGATACACAGAGCATGACACACACAGAGTGTGAGACACACAAAGTGAGACAAAGACACACAGAGCGAGACTCAATCACAGAGTGAGTGAGCCACAGAGTAAAACACACACGCAGAGTGAGATACACACACACAGAGTGAGTGGGCCACAGAGAGTGAGAGGACACAGAGTGTGAGACACAAACACAGAGCCTGAGACACACACATGCAAAGTGAGACAAAGACACACAGTGAGACACACACACACAAACATAGTGAGACAAACATGCACACACAAAGTGACTCAAACACAGTGAAACAGAGTGAGTGACACAAGTGAGACACACACACAGAGACACACAGAGTGAGTGAAACAGAGTGACACACACATACAGAGTGAGTGAGACACGCACACACAGTGAGAGACACGCACACTACAGTGAGAGACACACACACAGTGACACACTAACAGTGAGTGAGACACACGTAGAGTGAGTGAGGCACACAAGTGACACACACACAGAGTGAGTGAGAGACATAGACACATAGTGACACACACAGTGGCACACTAACAGTGAGTGTGGGACACACACAGAGTGACACACACAGAGTGACACACATACACACACACACAGTGAAACACACACAGTGACAAACTAACTGTGTGGGACACACACAGAGTGACACACACACAGTGACACACTAACAGTGAGTGTGAGACACACAGTAACACACACACAGTGACACACTATCAGTGAGTGTGGGACACACACAGAGTGACACACACACGCACAGTGACACACTAACAGTGTGTGGGACACACACAGTGACACACACACACACACACAGTGACACACTAACAGTGTGTGGGACACACACAGAGTGACACACACACACACACACAGTGACACACTAACAGTGAGTGTGAGACACACAGTAACACACACACAGTGACACACTATCAGTGAGTGTGGGACACACAGAGTGACACACACACACACAGTGACACACTAACAGTGTGGGACACACACAGTGACACACACACACACAGTGACACACTAACAGTGTGTGGGACACACACACACACTAACAGTGAGTGTGAGACACACAGTAACACACACACAGTGACACACTATCAGTGAGTGTGGGACACACAGTGACACACGCACAGTGTGTGGGACACACACAGAGTGACACACACACACACACAGTGACACACTAACAGTGAGTGTGAGACACACAGTAACACACACACAGTGACACACTATCAGTGAGTGTGGGACACACACAGAGTGACACACACACACACAGTGACACACGCACAGTGTGGGACATACACAGAGTGACACACACACACACACACAGTGACACACTAACAGTGTGTGGGACACACACAGAGTGACACACACACACACACTAACAGTGAGTGTGAGACACAGTAACACACACACAGTGACACACTATCAGTGAGTGTGGGACACACACAGTGACACACACACACAGTGACACACTATCAGTGAGTGTGGGACACACACAGAGTGACACACACACACAGTGAAACACACACAGTGACACACGCACAGTGTTTGGGACACACACAGAGTGACACACACACACAGTGAAACACACACAGTGACACACGCACAGTGTTTGGGACACACACAGAGTGACACACACACACACACAGTGACACACTAACAGTGAGTGTGAGACACACAGTAACACACACACAGTGACACACTAACAGTGAGTGTGGGACACACACAGAGTGACACACACAGTGACACACGCACAGTGACACACTAACAGTGTGTGGGACACACACAGAGTGACACACACACACAGTGACACACTAACAGTGAGTGTGAGACACACAGTAACACACACACAGTGACACACTAACAGTGAGTGTGAGACACACAGTAACACACACACAGTGACACACTATCAGTGAGTGTGGGACACACACACACAGTGACACACGCACAGTGTGGGACATACACAGAGTGACACACACACACACACACAGTGACACACTAACAGTGAGTGTGAGACACACAGTAACACACACACAGTGACACACTATCAGTGAGTGTGGGACACACACACACAGTGACACACTATCAGTGAGTGTGGGACACACACACACAGTGACACACTAACAGTGAGTGTGGGACACACACACACAGTGACACACTAACAGCAAGTGAGACAGAGTGACACACTCACAGCGAGTGACACACTCACAGTAACACACTGACAGAGTGAGACACTAATAGTGAGTGAGACACTAACAGTGACACACACTCCCCCCCCACTCCCAGCACTCACTCTGTCGGATGCTCCGGGTCATAAGCGTCGCCCATGTTGAGCAGCGGCCGGGGCCTGGCTCAGCGCCGCCAGCATAGGCTCAGCCCCGCGGGGGAGGGGGGGAGGAGAGGCCGCGGCTGCCGGGAAGCCAGCACAGGAGAGGCCGCGGCTCGGGGCCCGCCGGCAGTGACAGTGACAGTGACCGGAGCCTGGCCTCGGCCACTGATACAATCTTACAGTTGGAGCTGATACACTGTGTCCCCGACACTGCGGCCCGCGGGCCGGATCCCAGCCTCACTAACAATTTCCCTCTGATCCGATTCCACGAGTGTCTCCCCCCCCACCCCCCTCCCCTCACACACTGCCCCCCCTCACTAACCCCTCCACTCACTGCCCCCCCCTCACTAACCCCCTCACACACTGCCCCCCCCTCACTAACCCCCTCCACACACTGCCCCCCCCTCACTAACCCCCTCCCCTCACTCACTGCCCCCCCCTCACTAACCCCTCCACTCACTGCCCCCCCCTCACTAACCCCTCCACTCACTGCCCCCCCCTCACTAACCCCCTCCCCTCACTGCCCCCCCCCTCACTAACCCCCTCCACTCACTGCCCCCCCCTCACTAACCCCCTCCCCTCACTCACTGCCCCCCCCTCACTAACCCCTCCACTCACTGCCCCCCCCTCACTAACCCCTCCACTCACTGCCCCCCCCTCACTAACCCCCTCACACACTGCCCCCCCCCTCACTAACCCCCTCCACACACTGCCCCCCCCTCACTAACCCCCTCCCCTCACTCACTGCCCCCCCCTCACTAACCCCTCCACTCACTGCCCCCCCCTCACTAACCCCTCCACTCACTGCCCCCCCCTCACTAACCCCCTCCCCTCACTGCCCCCCCCTCACTAACCCCTCCACTCACTGCCCCCCCCTCACTAACCTCCTCCCCTCACACACTGCCCCCCCCTCACTAACCCCCTCCCCTCACACACTGCCCCCCCCTCACTAACCCCCTCCCCTCACACACTGCCCCCCCCTCACTAACCCCCTCCCCTCACACACTGCCCCCCCCTCACTAACCTCCTCCACTCACTGCCCCCCCCTCACTGTACCTCACTCTCTGTGTCCCGTCCCCCTCCCTGTGTCTGGCTCTGATCGACCGTCTGTCCCTCTCACAGCCTCCCCCTCTCTGTCTCCTCTCCCCTCCCGGGTTTAAACCCCCCAAACCTGCCCCATTCCTGGCCCTGATCCTGTCACACAGCCCCCTCCCCCCCCCCCCCTCACACACACCACCCTCTCTATATAACCTGACCCCGTGTGTGTCTCCCTCTCACCCTCTGTGTGTGTGTGTCTCTCTCACTATCTCTGTTACCCTGTGTCTCTCTCTCACCCTGTGTGTGTGTGTGTGTGACTGACCGCGAGGTTACCGGCCCCCCACCCCCCCCCCCCTCTCTCTCTCTCTCCCCCCCGGAAACAAACCCCAAATGGAGGAGAAAGAAGCGGCCAAACAGGCGGGAGTTTCCGCCCCAGCGGCTCTCACTCACCAACCACAGCCCCGCTCATCCGCACAGCTTCATTCATTCACTCCATACCACTGCCCCCTCCTCCCCCCCCCCCCCCCCCACACACACACTCACCCTCCACACACACACACTCACCCCCCCACACACACACACACTCACCCTCCACACACAGCAACACACACTCACCCCCCCCCCCCACACACACACTCACCCCACACACACACTCACCCCCCCCCCCCACACACACACACTCACCCTCCACACACAGCAACACACACTCACCCCCCCCCCCACACACACACTCACCCCCCCCACACACACACACTCACCCCCCCCACACACACACACTCACCCCCCCCACACACACACACACACTCACCCCCCCCCCCCCACACACACACACTCACCCTCCACACACACACACTCACTCACCCTCCACACACAGCAACACACACTCACCCCCCCCCCCACACACACACACTCACCCCCCCCCACACACACACTCACCCCCCCCCCCCACACACACACACTCACCCCCCCCCCCACACACACACACTCACCCTCCACACACAGCAACACACACTCACCCCCCCCCCACACACACACACTCACCCCCCCCACACACACACTCACCCCCCCCCCCCCACACACACACACTCACCCTCCACACACACACACTCACTCACCCTCCACACACAGCAACACACACTCACCCCCCCCCCACACACACACACTCACCCCCCCCACACACACACTCACCCCCCCCCCCCACACACACACACTCACCCCCCCCCACCACCCCCCCCCCCCCCACACACACACACCACCCTCCACACACACAACACACACTCACCCCCCCCCCACACACACACCACCCCCCACACACACCACTCACCCCCCCCCCCACACACACCACCCCCCCCACACACACACTCACCCCCCCCCCCCCCACCCACCCCCCCCCCACACACACACACCCACCCCCCCCCCCACACACACACCCCCCCCCCACACACACCCCACCCCCCCCCCCCCCACACACACACACCCACCCCCCCCCCCCACACACACACACTCACCCTCCACACACACACACACACCACCACCCCCCCCCCCACACACCACCCCCCACACCACCCACACACACCACCACCCCCCACACACACACCACCCCCCACCCCACACACCACACACCCTCCCCCCCCCCCCCCACCCACCACCCCCCCCCCCCCACACACACACACCACCCCCCCCCCCCACACACACCACCACCCCCCACACACACACACCCCCCCCCCACACACACACACATCACCCTCCACACACAGCAACACACACCACCCCCCCCCCACACCCACACACTCACCCTCCACACACCACACCCCCCCCCCCACACACACACACACTCACCCCCCCCCACACACACACACTCACCCCCCCCCCCACACACACACACCACCCCCCCCACACACACACCACCCCCCCCCCCCCACACCCCCACCACCCCCACACACACACACACACCACCCCCCCCCCCACACACACACTCACCCCCCCACACACACACTCACCCCCCCCCCCCCACACACACACTCACCCCCACACACACACACACACTCCCCCCCCCACCCACACACACACTCACCCCCCCCCACCCACACACACACTCACCCCCCCCCACACCACACACCACCCTCCACACACAGCAACACACACTCACCCCCCCCCCCACACCACACTCACCCCCCCCCACACACACACACCTCACCCCCCCCCCACCACACACACACACCACCCACACACACACACACACTCACCCCCCCCCCACACACACACTCACCCCCCCCCACACACACACACTCACCCCCCCCCCACACACACACCACCCCCCCCCCACACACACACACCACCCCCCCCACACACACACACCCCACCCCCCCCACACACACACTCACCCCCCCCCCCCCCACACACACACACTCACCCCCCCCCACACACACACCACCCCCCCCCCCACCACACACACACTCACCCCCCCACACACACACACACACTCCCCCCCCACACCACACACACACCACCCCCCCCCACACACCACCCCCCCCCCCACACACACACACCACCCCCCCCCCCCCACACCCACACACCCCCCCCCACACACCACACACACCACCCCCCACACACACACACACCACCCCCCCCCCCCACACACCACACTCACCCCCCACACACACCACTCACCCCCCCCCACACACACACACACCCCCCCCCACACACACACTCACCCCCCCCCCCCCCACACACACCACACCACCCCCCCCACACACACACACACCACCCCCCCCCACACACACACACCACCCCCCCCCCACACACACACACCACACCCCCCACACACACACACTCACCCCCCCCCCCACACACACACACCCACCCCCCCCCCACACACACACACTCACACCCCCCACACACACACACACTCACCCCCCCCCACACACACACACACCACACCCCCCCCCACACACACACACACACCCCCCCCACACACACACACTCACCCCCCCCACACACACACACACACTCACCCCCCCACACACACACACACACTCACCCCCCCACACACACACACTCACCCCCCCACACACACACACTCACCCCCCCCACACACACACTCCCCCCACACACACTCACCCCCCCCACACACACACACACACTCACCCCTCCACACACAGCAACACACACTCACCCCCCCACACACGCACACACTCACCCCCCCCCCACACACACACTCACCCCCCCACACACACACACACTCACCCCCCCACACCCCCCCCACACACACACCCCCCACACACTCACCCCCCCCCCACACACACACACACTCACCCCCCCCACACACACACACTCACCCCCCCCCACACACACACACACTCACCCCCCACACACACACACACTCACACCCCCCCCCCACACACACACACTCACCCCACACACACACACTCACCCCCCCCACACACACACACACACTCCCCCCCCCACACACACAGCAACACACACTCACCCCCCCCCCACACACACACTCACCCCCCCCCCACACACACACAGCAACACACACTCACCCCACCCCACACACACACACACACAACTCACCCCCCCACACACACACTCACCCCCCCCCCACACACACACAGCAACACACACTCACCCACACAGCAACACACACTCACCCCCCACACACACACCACACTCACACTCACCCCCCCCCCCACACACACACACTCACCCCCCCCCACACACACAGCAACACACACTCACCCCCCCCCACACACACACACACTCACCCCCCCACACACACACACAGCAACACACACTCACCCCCCCACACACACACTCACCCCCCCCCACACACACACACTCACCCCCCACACACATACAGCAACACACACTCACCCCCCACACACACACACAGCAACACACACTCACACACACACAGCAACACACACTCACCCCCCCAACACACACACACTCACCCCCCCCCCACACACAGCAACACACACTCACCCCCCCCCACACACACTCACCCCCCCCCCCCCCCCACACACACACACAGCAACACACACTCACCCCCCCCCCCCCCACACACACACACTCACCCCCCCCCCCCCACACACACACAGCAACACACACTTACCCCCCCCATACACACTCACCCCCCCACACACACACACAGCAACACACACTCACCCCCCCCCACACACACTCACCCCCCCCACACACACAGCAACAACACACTCACCCCCCACACACACACACAGCAACGCACACTCACCCCCCCCCACACACACACAGCAACACACACTCACCCCCCCCCCCCCACACACACACACACTCACCCCCCCACACACACACTCACCCCCCCCCCCCCACACACACACACAGCAACACACACTCACCCCCCCCCCACACACACTCACCCCCCCACACACATTCACCCCCCCCACACACACACACAGCAACACACACTCACCCCCCCACACACTCACCCCCCCACACACACATTCACCCCCCCCACACACACACACTCACCCCCCCACACACACAGCAACACACACTCACCCGCCACACACACACACTCACCCCCCCCCCCCCAAACACACAGCAACACACACACACACAGCAACACACACTCACCCCCCACACACACACACACTCACCCCCCCCACACACACACAGCAACACACACTCACCCCACACACACACACACTCACCCCCCCCCCCCACACACACACAGCAACACACACTCACCCCCCACACACACACACACTCACCCCCCACACACACACTCCCCCCCCCCACACACACACAGCAACACACACACACAGCAACACACACTCACCCCCCCCCACACACACACTCACCCCCCCCCACACACACACACACAGCAACACACACTCACCCCCCACACACACACAGCAACACACACTCACCCCCCACACACACACTCACCCCCCACACACACACAGCAACACACACTCCCCCCCCACACACACACAGCAACACACACTCACCCCCTCCACACACACACACTCACCCCCCCACACACACACAGCAACACACACTCACCCCCCCCACACACACACACTCACCCCCCCCACACACACACAGCAACACACACTCACACACACACACACACACACAGCAACACACACTCACCCCCCCACACACACAGCAACACACACTCATCCCCCCCCACACACACAGCAACACACACTCACACCACAAACACTCCCCACACACTCACACCCCCACACTCACACACATCCCCCACAAACACTCCCCCCACATTCACATCCACCCACAAACCCCCCAAACTCACACACACCCAACACTCACACCCCCCCCAAACTCACACCCCCCACACTCACACACAACCACACTCACACACTCATAGCACCCCCCATACTCACAGACACACCACACTCACACACCCCCTCCACACTCATAGACCCACCACACACTCACAACACCCCCCCACTCACATACACCCCACACTCACAGCACCCCCAACACTCACACCCACCCACACTCATACACCCCCCCACACTCACACGCATACACCCCCCACACTCACACTCATACACTCCCTCACACTCATACACCCCCCCACACTCACACTCATACACCCCCCCACACTCACACTCATACACCCCCCACACTCACACTCATACACCCCCCCACACTCACACTCATACACCCCCCCACACTCACACTCATACACCCCCCCACACACTCACAGCACCACACACCACATTCACAGATACACACGCACACAACAACAAAATTACACTAGTATAGCATCTTCACGTCAGGAGGACATCCCAAGGCACCAGACAGTCAGTGCTGCAGACAGCCCCACAAACACACACACACCCTCACCACATACACACACGCACACTCACTCACAGAATCACATACACACTCACAGCCCACACACATAGACCCCCTAACATACTCACACAGAACCCCCACACACAGCATCCCCACACACAGCCCAGCCCTCCACACTCACAGCACACACACAACAAAATTACATTTATAGGGCGCCTTACACATCGGGAGGATGTCCCAAGGCACTGAACAGTTAGGTCGGGATCCGAGCAGGTGGGGAAGGGTCTGGGTAGGACGAACGGCAAAAAGAGTAGGAGAGGGGAGAGTTAGGAAGGGAGCAGAAGGCACGGTTGAAGAGGAAGGTCTTGAGACCAGACTTGAAGGAGGAAAGGGGGAAGCGAGGCAAAGTGATTGCGGGATGGAGTTCCAGAGTGTGGGGGGCAGAGAGGCTGAAAGGCCAGCCGCCAATGGTAGGGTGGTTAGGGCGGTGGACGTGGAGCAGGCCAGAGCCCACTGAGCGGAGGGGATGGGCAGGCTGATGGGGAGACAGTGGGTCAGAGAGGTAGCCGGGGTGGGCAAGACCGTGAATGGCCTTGAAAGTGAGGATGAGGATCTTGAATTCGAGATCTTGTATAATCACATATTTGTGGGCGAAATGCGGCAGCCAATTGTGCACAGCAGCGTCCCCACAAACAGACGGTTGAAATTACCAATTTTATTTTTTTTTAATGGAAGTTAGGCAATTTGTGTGAAGGTAGGCAATTTTGTGTGAAGTTTTTTGGGGTGAAGTTAGGCAATTTGCCCAAGGTTTGGTCTCATGCTTGTAAGGCGAGTGCTCTAACCACTGAGCTGCGGGAGCTTATTTCACCTCCCACATGTTTCGCCCACAAATATACAGTCAATTCACTTTATAGTATATTTCTGTGAAGTGCTTTGAGACGTCTAGAAGATGTGATAAGCGCTATATCAAATGCAAGAATTATTATTATAACAACAACACAATGACCTGTGTATAGCGCTTTTCATGTCAGGAGGACGTCACACGGTGCTGGACAGTCAATGTATCAGATCCAAGCTGGGGACAGGGAGGAGAGAAGGGCGATTAGGAGTTGCCGATGGGACCATCGAAGAGGAGAGTATGAGGCAAGACTTGAATGAGGCCAAGGAGGCGGAGGGACTGCAGGATGGATTTCCAGAGGTTGGGGGCAGAGTGGCTGAAGGTTTGTCCGCCAATGGTGGGGCGGGTGGGTTGGGGGACATGGAGCAGGCCAGAGCCTGCTGAGCGGAGGGAGGGGGCAGGTTGATAGGAAGTCACAGATGTAGGGTGGCGCGAGGTGGAGGACTTTAAATGTGAGGCCCAGGATCTTGAATTGAATCCTCTGGCTGATGGGGAGCGAATGGAGTCGGGCGAGGATGGGGGAGATGGGGTCACGGAGTTTGGAACAGTAGAGGACACGGGCCACAGAGTTCTGGATTATCTGCAGCCTGTGGAGGGAGGAATTGGGAAGGCCAACCAGCAAGGCATTTGCATAGTCGGGATGTAATGAAGGCATGAATGAGGGTTTCTGTGGCCTTGGGGGTAAGGTAGTGGCGGAGTCGGGCAATATTGTGGAAGGAAGGCAGAAACAAGTCATGGATTGGATGTGGTGGAGGAAAGACAGTTGAGGATCGAACAAGACACCTAGGTTCGTGACTGGCTTGGTGAGGTGGAGTGAGCAAACATGGAGGTTGATGCTGCCAGAGCCTGAGGTGTGAAGACGCTGGCATGAGCCAATCAGTAGGGCTTCAGTCATGTTGACATTCAACTGGAGAAAGTTAGTTCTCATCCAGCTCTTGATGTCTGACAGACAGTCTGTCAGGACAGTGGTAGTCCTGGAGTCGAGGGTAGAGGCAGAAAGATAGAGTTGGGTGTCATCTACATACATGTGGAAAATAACCCCATGTCTGTGGATGATGTCACCAAGTGGGAGCAGATAGATGTTGAAAAGTAAGGGGCCAAGGACAGAGCCCTGGGGGACACCACAGGTGACAGTGCGGGGGCCGGAAGGGAAACCGTTGGTGGCGACAAAGTGTAGACAATGGGAGATATGAGGGCAGGTCCACAGAGGTTGAGGCATCAGGAGAGGCGGTCCCTCCACACACACACACACACATACCCTCCCTTACATACACAGACCCCCGCTTGACTTCAGAGCCAGGCAGTGGCTGTAGTGACAGACAGTTTGTCTCCCACAGGAATGTCCACGGTTTGGCTGCAGATCGGACAATGTGGGAACCAGGTTGGGCAGCAATGGTGGGAGCACGTCACCAGGGACAAGGCCAGGTGTGTACTCACACTCACACCACACCACTGACCTGGTGTGTACCCACACCTACACCACTGACCTGTACCCACACCCACAGCACTGACCAGGTGTGCACTCACACAACACACCACTTGTCAGGTGTGCAGTCACTCACAGCACAGCACAGGTTCCCTCGGTGTGAAGGTACGCTACCCTGTGTGTGTGTGTGTGTGTGTGCGGGGTGGGGGAGTGGGTTCTATATAGCTGCTGCTGTTGTTGTTGAAACCTGACTGCGTGCGGGTTTCCGCCAGGTCAGGTAATCCCAGTGGGTTATGGTGTAACAATGGGAGGCCTCACCTCTCGCACAACCAGACGGTGAGCTCGGCTGTGAGCTGCCTGTGTCCCTCCCTCCCTCCCAATCCCCTTCCCTCCCTCACTCTCCTGGATTCAACAGGGACTCCACATCAGATGCACCATCGGCAACTCCTAAACCCCCCTTCCCCTCCCTACCACTTGTCCCCAGCTTGGGTCTGACACACTGATTGTCCAGCGTCTTGGGACGTCCTCCTGACATGAAAGGCGCTATACAAGTGTAATCTTTTTGTTGTTGTAGAAACACAACTATATTTTATTGGTGTGGTTTGAACTCCTCCCTTTTCAGTGGGTCTCTCGATATCATTTTCCTGATGATTTTATTGTGACACTTGCCAAGTTTTGTGTCTTCACGGCTGTATCCATCACTGTCACCCTCCCCTTCCCCCACCTCTCCGTTCACCCTCCCTGATCCCGACTCCAGCTCAGTTCTGAAACACTGACTGTCCAGTGCCTTGGGACGTCCTCCCAACGGAAAAGGCGCTAAAATGATAATAGTATTATATTTGATATGGAGGTTTTAACATCTTCTAGTCTGTGTCTCAAAGCACTTCACAGAATATGCTGTAAAGCAAATTGGCTATATTTGTGGGCGAAACGCGGCAGCCAATTGCGCACAGCAGCGTCCCCACAAACAGTCGTGGGTTGAAATGATCCATTTTTTTGTGAGGGATTATTATCAGGCGTGTGTGCGGAGTAAGGAACTTGGCCAAGGTTTCGCCCTGATCTGCCTGGAATCGAACACAGGTTTCTCGCTTGAAAGGCAAGTGCTCTAACAGGACTCCACAAATTTGGAGTTGACCCTATTCCCATCGCTTCCAGTTTGATCATGAGAGCTACATAAGGCACTAGGCCGAGAGCCCTGGGGAAATTGATGGAACACAATGTAGTTGGGCTACCCCTCAATCTCACACGATCCACTCTACCGCTGGACATGCACTGCACTCACATACACATTAACAGTCACTTACACACTCACTACACACACTCACCTCACTCCATACACACACTCACCTCACTCCACACACACTCACTCCACACACCTCACTCCACACACTCACCTCACTCCACACACATACACTCACTCCACACACATATTCTCTCTCACACACATTCTCTTTCTACACACACCCCGCTCCCTCCACCCTGGACTCGCATCACTTCACACATTGCACGCACATACGTGTCACTGTGGGACACGCCCCACTCTGTGCTGTATGCAAGAACTCCATCCCGCAGTCCCTCCGTCTCGCCCCCACTCTGGCCTCCTTCAAGTCCTGCCTCAAGACCCTCCTCTTCGATGGTCCCATTGGCAATTCCTAATCCCCTCCCTTCCCTCCCCCACTGACACAGTGCTTTGGGACGTCCTCCTGATGTGAAAGGCTCTATGCAAGTGTAATTTTGTTGTTGTGTGCCTGAGTGACATATGGTGTGTGTGTGTGGGGCTAGCGTGTGCTGTGTGTGAGCTGGCATGTGCTGTGTGTGGGGCTAGCGTGTGCTGCGTGTGTCAGGCATGTGTTCCAGGCCCCGGATGGGAAGCTGAGTGCCCTCTGTGTGGACAGTGAGCTAAAGGTGATCAGGAGACTACGGAGAGAGATTAAACATGGGTATGTCACGCCGACATCATGCCAAGCACACGTACACAGCCCCCACTCCCCCAAAGATGCACAGCTGCCCTCACAATACACATATTATTGGTATTATTATAGACAGAGCCCCCCACCCACTCCCACACACACTCACCCCCATCACACTGCTGCCCCACCTCCTACCACACACACACACACTGAGCCTCCACCCCACCTCGGGGAGAGTGGAGTTAGACTGGGAGTAATAGGGATAGACTGGGGTAGTGGGGAGAGTGGGGATAGACTGTGGGGAGTGAGGGGAGAGTGGGGATAGACTGCGGGAAATGAGGGGAGAGTGGGGATCGACTGCGGGGAGTGAGGGGATAGACTGTGGGGAGTGAGGGGAGAGTGGGGATAGACTGCGGGGAGTGAGGGGAGAGTGGGGATAGACTGGGGAGTGAGGGGAGAGTGGGGATAGACTGCGGGGAGTGAGGGGAGGGAGTGGGGATCGACTGCGGGGAGTGAGGGGAGGGAGTGGGGATCGACTGCGGGGAGTGAGGGGAGGGAGTGGGTGGGGGGGATCTGTGGGCTGGAATATTCCATGATGGGCTGTGAGTTACACTGTATGTTTTTTTTACAGGATTTTCCGGGACTCGAATATTATCCTGGGCCATGGCGGGCGTGGAGGGAACTGGGCTCTGGGTAACGTCTCTCACTGACTCCTGCCTGTCCCTGGCCTCCTCATGGCCAGTCGCGCTCTCCCCCTCCCCATCCCTTCCCAAACCCCCCAACCCGAGTCAGGAGATTGTGGGTTCCAGCCCCACTTCACTCCCACACGTCAGGATATGTGAGCTCATAGTCCAACAGCAATAATAATTTGGTAATTTCAACCCACGACTGTTTGTGGGGATGCTGCCATGCGCAATTGGCTACCGCGTTTTGCCCACAAAATATACAGGCAATTCACTTTACGTGGAGTTCTTGTAGCTCCGCTCGGTGGTTAGAGCGCTCGCCTTACAAGCGTGAGACCTGTGTTCGAATCCAGGCAGGTCAGGGCGAAACCTTGGGCAAGTTTCTTTACTCCACACACACACACACACACACACACACACCTAATAATAATCCATCCCACAAAAACACAATAATAAAAATTGTTCATTTCAATCCACGGCTGTTTGTGGGGACGCTGCTGTGCGCAATTGGCTGCCGCGTTTCGCTGACAAATACACAGTCAATTTACTTTACAGTATATTCTGTGAAGAGCTTTGAGACACAGTCTAGAAGACGTGAAAAGGCGCTGTGTCAAATGCAAGGATTGTTATAGAGATAGGGAGGGGGCAGGGCCGTGGAGAGTTTTGAAGGTTGGGATAGGATTTGGGGGGATGGGGAGCCAGTGGAGCCGGGCGAGGGAGGGGGTGATGGAGTCACAAAGCTCTCTCTCTCATTCTCTCTCTGTTGCTTCCACTCTATTGACCTGTGAGTTTGGGGAATGTCTCAGAGAGGATGCGGGTCTGTGTTACGCCATTTGTTGCCCCCACCTAACCCCCAGGATCCTGTTACAGGCTACCACGGCCCTTCAGACTCCAGCCAAACCGATCTGGTCATTGGGACCATGGAAAGCTTTCGGAAGGAAGTAGAACGACTGAATAGTTTCTGCGGTGTCATCATACTGCACAGTCTGAGCGGAGGCACTGGCTCAGGTCAGGACTCACTCTGTACCCCCCTCCCCCTCCACCCGGGAGTTTTACTGTCTCTAACCCTGACCTGGGAGTGTGGATGGACAGTGCTGTATAAATAAATAAGGTGAAGTTGTTTCCCAGGGTTGGGATCTCGGCTGTGTGAGATGATCCGGGAGGAATTCCCGTTGGGACAGTTGCTGGCGGTGACAGTATGTCCACACCGTGCTGGCGAGAGCCCGGTGCAGAACTACAACGCTCTGCTCTGCCTGAGCCACCTCCACAGGTAACTAACTCCACCGTTCCAGCGCCTCGGAATGCCCTACATGCGGAAAGCGCTGTTTGTTGGTAACTTGTTGTTGGTGCCATATTAACAATAATAATAACAATCCTTGCATTTCATATAGCGCTTTTCATGTCTTATCGACGTCTCAAAGCGCTTCACAGAATATACTGTAAAGTGAATTGACTGCATATTTGTGGGTGAAACGTGGCAGCCAATTGCGCACAGCAGCGTCCCCACAAACAGTCATGGATTGAAATTACCCTTTTTTTTTTCAGGATTATTATTAGGCATGTGGAATAAGGAAACTTGCCCAAAGTTTCTGCCCTGCCTGGAATTGAACCCAGGTCTCTCACTTGTAAATCATTGAGCTATAGGACTTAATAGGCTCAACTAAGGGAACTCTCTCCTCGTCGGCCTTCCCAGCTCCCCCATTCACAAGCTGCAGATTATTCAGAACTCTGCAGTTTGTGTACTCTCCCGCACTAGGCTCCGCGACCACATCACTGCCACGCTCGCCCGTCTCCACTGACTCCCCATCTCCCAGTGGGTCCAATTCAAGATCCTTTTCCTGACTTTCAAGGCCGTTAATGGCCTTGCCCCCGCCTATCTCTCTGATCTGCTGTCCCCCTATCAGCCTGCCCACACCCTCTGCTCAGTTTGCTCTGGCCTGCTTCATATCCCGCCCAAACCACCCTACCATCGGTGGCCAGGCTTTCAGCCTCTCTGCCCCCACACTCTGGATCTCCATCCCGCAATCCCTTCGCCTCACTTCCCCCTTTCCTCCTTCAAGGCCGGACTTAAGACCTTCCTCTTCGACCGTGTCTTCTGCTGCCCTTCTAACTCTTCTAGGGGGTTAGAAGGTCACGGATGTAGGGTGGGGCAGGGTTGTGAAGGGCTTTAATCAAACCCAGGATCTCTCGCTTGTGAGTCGTGGGCTCTAACCACTGAGCTACAGGATTCCAGGGCTGATGGGGAGGTGGGGAGCGATGCCACCTGTTGTGTGTGATGCTGTGTGAACTCACTAACTCGCTGTAGGTTTGCGGATGGCGTCCTCCTGTTTCACAATGACGAGGCCCTGGGTCAAGGGAGACTGGCAGGTGCTGGCAGCAGATCCCTCACAGCCATGAACTCACACATCGCCCATTGCCTGGCCGGCCTCCTAACCCCAGTCAGCAACCTCCACACTCACAGGTACACAGTGAGGGGGCAAGGGGGAGAGGGAGACACAGTGAGTGGGGGGGTGGGGGTGAAGAAATGATGTAGGAGGGAGGGAGGGAGGGATTAGGAGAGAAAGGAGAGGGCAGGTAGAGGGAGGGAGTGACAGGGGGAGGGAGGGAGTGACGGGGAGGGAATGAGAGCAGTGATTGAGTGTGGAGTGAGATGGGGAGGGGGCAGAGCAAGAGTGGGGGTGGAGCGCAGAGGTGTGAGGCGCGGCATAGGAGAGAGTAGGAGGGGATGAAGTGAGAGGGGAGGCGGTGGAGATTATTTGGGGGATGTTGAGAGAGGGTGGGAGGGGGCAGAGAGCAGTCAGGAGGGGTGGAGAGTGGGCAGGAGGGGGTCGAAGAGGGTGGGAGGGGGCGGAGAGTGGGTGGGAAGTGGTGTAGAGAGTTCGGAGAACAGGCAGGAGGGGGCGGAGAGAGTGGGAGCGGATAGAGTGCGGGTGGGAGAGGGCGGGGAGCATGCGGGGCAGGATGGGGTAAGAGCGACGACACATTGAAGCCTGTTTTATTTCAGGAGGTGTGGCCGTGCCTCAGGCTGGAGCCGAGGGAGAGTGAGGAGGAGGGAGGAGGAGAGGGACGCAGAGGGAGAGAGGACGGAGAGGGATTAGGGCATGATATTTATTCACTGTGTAAAGCCTCTGACCATCCTCTGATTTCAGTGGCGTCAGCATTGGGCTGGAGCCCTGGCAGCTACTGAGGTCTGTCTGTCCTGTCCCAGCGATCAAGTTCCTTCACAGCTCACAGGCAAACACACGGTAAAGCTCCCCCTATACTGTCCACACTCCCAGGTCATCCAGAACAATAATAAGCCTGATAATAATCCATCAAAAAATATTAAATTGGTCATTTCCACCCACAACTGTTTGTGGGGACGCTGCTGAGCGCAATCGGCTGCCGTGTTTCGCCCACAAATATACAGTTGATTTACAGTATATTCTGTGAAGCGCTTTAGGGCGCTCCAGTACGCTACCCCATGTGAAGAGCGCTGTATAAATACAACATGTTGTTATTGTGTATTTTCCTGTAGCTCAGTGGTTAGAGCACTCGCCTTACAAGCGTGAGATCTGTGTTCGAATCCAAGGCAGATCAGGGCGAAACCTTGGGCAAATTTCCTTTAATTATAATCCTTGTATTTGATATAGCGTTTTTCACATCTTATCGATGTCTTATTTTTCCTCCTATCTCCACACACCTAATAATAATGTCCAAAAAAAAAACAATAAAAATTTGTCAATTCAATACGACTGTTTGTGGGGACGCTTTTGCGGAATTGACTGCCACATTTCGCCCACAAATATACAGTCAATTCACTTTACAGTATATTCTGTGAAGCGCTTTGAGATGTTGATAAGCGCTACATAAACAAAACGACTATTATTACTATTATTGTTATGTTACAGGACCAAGTGCTGGGATGGGCTGGTGTCCTCTCTGTTGCCCTCGGTCCGGACTCGCTCACCCAGTGGTCAGACTGTATCCTTTCCTCCCCTTCCTGACAGTTAAAGTTTCTGAGACACTGCCCCCATGTCAAAGCCGCTGCATAATCCTGACATGAAAGGCGCTATACAAGTGTGAAGTTGTTGTTGTTGTATAATTGCTACATAAAAGTTGTTTGGAGGCGTAGGGATGATAGTGATGGTAAAGCTTAGCTAATGCTCAGTGCTGGAGCGAGGCTATGTGTGTGTTGTGTTAGGGTGTATGTGTTTGTGTATGTGGATCCTGTAGCTCAGTGCACTCACCTTACAAGCATGAGACTTGTGTTCGAATCCAGGCAGATCAGGGTGAAACCTTGGGAAAATTTCCTTACTCCACACACACACACACACCTGATAAAAATCCATCCCAAACAACCAACACAATAATAAAATTGGTCATTTCAACCCATGACTGTTTGTGGGGACGCTGCTGGGCACAATTGGTTGCCAAGTTTCGCCCACAAATATACAGACAATTCACTTTACAGTGAGGTACTTTGAGAAACAGTCGAGAAGATGTGAAAAGCTCTATATAAATGCAAGTATTATTATAATATGTGTTGGGGTGTGTATGTTAGGATGTGTGTGAGGATTGGGGGTATATGCATTGTTTTGTGTGTGTTGTGTGTGTTGGAGTGTGTATTGGTGTGTGTATGTGTGAGACAGTGAAACCTTAGCTAACACTCAGTACTGGAGCACTGCGATATTGGCTGTCACTCGCGGGCCACCCCTAACCCCAGGGCCAGGCTCCGGCTTCGCCTCACTCTACAGCCTCCGCAAACGGCTCAGCCTCGCCTACAACTGTGTCACCTGGAACCCCCATCCCGTGGCGTTCTGGTCAGGTCAGGACCTCACTAACCCGTCACCAACCAGGCAACCTGGTCACTAACTAATGGGGTTAGAGAAGAGAGCTCCAGTGGGGGAGACAGACAGAGCTGGGAATGGGGTTAAGAGTAGAGAGCTCCACTGGGGGAGGGAGAGAGAGAGAGAGGGAGAGCAGGGAATGGGGTTAGAGTAGAGAGCTCCAGTGGGACAGTGGATGGGCTAACAGACTATCTTGTCCAGTGTCTCTGACTGTGTGGAGTGAGGACTGATGTGCATCATTCTTCCTGTTCCAGATCCCAGGAACATCATTGATGTGGCATTTCCCAGCCGTTCGCTGACGGTGTGCGCCAACCACGGCAGCGTGGCCGAGTATATGGGACATGTGGTGGGCAGAGCCCGGGATATGTACCAGGCTGGGGCCTACCTGCACTGGTACTGGAGGCACGGCTGTGAGCAGAGCGACTTCCTGCTGGCCTTCCAGCAGCTCAGCTGTGTGCAGCAGGAGTATAGTACAGGGATGGGTAGTGTGTGAGTGGCACAGGGCAGTGTGTGTGAGTAGCAGGGAAGTGGGCAGTGTGTGTGAGTAGGTTGGGCAGGGGGCAGTGTGTGAGTAGGGCAGAGCAGTGAGCAGTGTGTGTGAGTAGGGCAGGGCAATGGGCAGTGTGTGAGTAGGTTGGGCAGGGGGCAGTGTGTGTGAGCAGGGCAGTGTGTGAGTAGCGCAGGGCAATGGGCAGTGTGTGAGTAGCGCAGGGCAGTGTGTGTGAGTAGGGCAGGGAGTGTGTAGGAATAGCAGTGGGCAGTGTGAGTAGGCAGGAACTCCACAAATTGCAACAAGCCATTACCAGTTGACCTGCTGTGGTGTGGTTGTGTCTGACTGTAGCTCTGTCTACAGCAATGCTCATCAATGTCCACATCTAGGCTCGACTACACCAACTCCCTCCTCGTCAGCCTCCCCAACGCATCCCTCCACCAGCTGCAGATCACCCAGAACTCTGTGGCTCATATACTCTCCCTCACCGGGCTCCATGAACCTATCACACCCACCCTCGCCCGGCTCCAATGGCTCCCCATCCCTTAAGGGTAGAGTTAAAAAGTGGAGTCCTGTAGCTCAGTGGTTCGAGTACTCGCCTTACAAGTGAGACCTGCGTTCGAATCCAGGCAGGTCAGGGCGAAATCTTGGGCAAGTTTCTTTACTCCACACATACATAATAATAATTTTTGAAAATCCCTCCAAAAAAACAATAAAATTGGTCATTTTGATCCGCGACTGTTTGTGGGGACGCTGCTGTGTGCAATTGGCTGCTGGTTTCACCCACAAATATACAGTCAATTCACTTTATAGTATATTCTGTGAAGCGCTTTGAGATGTCTAGAAAACGTGAAAAGTGCTATATCAAATGCAAGGATTATTATATTATTATAAAATCCCGTCTTCACTTTCAAAGCCTTCCATGGCCTTGCCCCCTCCCTACCTGTGCAACCTACTGATCCCACTGTCGTCCTGTCCGTTTCCTCCGCTCAGCGGTCTCCGGCCTGCTCCAGGTCCCTGCCCCCACCATCGCGGATCGGGTCTTTAGCCTCTCTGCTCCTAATCCTTTGGAAATCCATCCAACATTCCTTCCGCCTCACTCCCTCTCTTGCCTCCTCCAAGGCCCGTCTCAAGACCTTCCTCTCGACTGCACCTCTGATCACCCTCCAACCCCCACCCTCCCCGCCCTCCTGATCCCAACCTCCCTGCTCAGTTCCAAATCCCTGACTGTCCAGCGCCTTGGGACGTCCTCCTAACGTGTAAATGTCATTAGTTGTTGTTGTCTAGTTTGGGAGCATGACGTGCATAAACCATTGTCAGGCTGGGAATAAAACCAACTGAATGGATCTTGTTGTTTTGTCTAGCAGATTATTATGCCATTAAGCTTTGAGCCAAACACACACAGACAGACATACTCAAGACAGACATACTCAAGTCTTATGTACTTGTTAGTTTCCTTATTGCTATCTGTACATAGCTTTCAGATGAAGTTGATACCACAAGGTAAGGTTACATAATGGGTAGTGAGGTGAGTGGGGGGATGGAGGGTTTGCTGAAAGGAAAGGCACTCCAAGGCTGATCCCAGTACACAGCTCTTTCTGTCGCTCTCTCTGTCGCTCTCTCCCTCTGTCGCTGTGTCTAGGAGAGGCTGAAGGCAGTGGGGGGTTTGGTTTTGATGGTGCGGGTGATGGCTCCTGCCTGCTTCACTGCCCGCACTCTCTGTGCCTGTGAGCCGGGTTTCAGGTTGTGCTGGGAAAGAGGGAGGAGATAAGTCACATGTAAGTTGTAATAATAATAATAGTAATAATAATCCTTGCATTTGATATAACGCTTTTCACATCTTATCGACATCTCAAAGCGCTTCATAGAATATACTGTAGAGTGAATTGACTGTATATTTGTGGGCAAAATGCGGCAGCCAATTGCGCAAAAGCGTCCCCACAAACAGTCTTGGGTTGAAAATTATGAATTTTATTATTGTGGGTTTTTTTTAGGGATTATTAGGTGTGTGTGTGTGTTGTGTGGAGTAAGGAAACTTGCCCAGTGTTTCGCCCTGATTTGCCTGGATTCGAACACAAGTCTCATGCTTGTAAGGCAAGTGCTCTAACTACTGAGCCATATAATGTGTTATGTCTTTGCACAAATCAATCTATAGAGAAGACTAGAAGCAAACACACAGTCCTGTAGCTCAGTGGACAGAGTGACACTCGCCTCACAAGCGAGAAGACCTGGGTTTGATTCCCAGACAAGGCGATCGATATATTAGGTAAGTTTCCTTACCCCACAGTCCTCTGTTTACCCAACAGTAAGAAGGAACCTGCTTGTTAGTCGATTGGTGGATCACTTTTCTGGGAGTGCACTTCATAGTACACTCGTCCTCACCTTCAAGCCCATTCATGGCCTTACACCCCACCACTTCTCTGACCTGCTGTCCTCCTATGAACCTCCCCGCTCCTTCCATTCAATGGGCTCTGGCCTGCGCCATGTCCACCGCCTGACCTGCCCCACCATTGGCAGACGGACTTTCAGCCTCTCTCCCCCATACTCTGGAACACCTGCCCACAGTCCCTTCGCCTCATTCCCTCCCTCGCCTCCTTCAAAGCCGGTCTCAAGACCCTCCTCTTCAACTGTGCCTTCAGCTGCCCTCCCAACTCTCTCCCTCCCCTCCCAACTCTCTCCCTCCCCTCTCAACTCTCTCCCTCCCCTCTCAACTCTCTCCCTCCCCTCCTAACTCTCTCCCTCCACTCCCCCCTGCCCTGCCCCTCTCTCTTGCTCGGGTCGAGTGCTGACTGTTCAGCACCTTGGGACGTCCCCCGAACGTGAAATGTGCTCTATAAATGTAATTTTGTTGTTGTTGTTGTTGTTGTATATTCTGTGAAGCGCTTTGAGAATGTCTCAAAGATGTGATCAAGTGTTATATCCAATGTAAGGATTATTATTATTGGAATGTTTAAAGGGAGGTGGACAGTTACCTGTGATACACAGGGAGAATTAAATGTTCTTATTGTTGAGGCTGGATTGATGTTCCTTTTCAACCGCACTTTCAGTTCCCCTCCTACCTGCATCCCCAGCTCGGGTCCAAATCCTCACGTCTTCCTGACGTGAAAGGGCGCTGTGTAAATGCAATTTGTTGTTGCTTTTGTGAAGGTTGTGGGGAAACGGTGCAGAAATACCATAGAAACCAGCACCTTGGGATGTTCTCCCGAAGTGAAAGGCGCTAGACAAATGTCATGTTGTTGTTCTTGTTCTTCTTGTTGTTGTAAGCCACTGGTGTAGTGACTGTGTGACCTACCCGCTGCTGCAGCCTCATCCTGGCATTGTAGAAGGCAGCGGATTCTGGGTTCTCCCTCAGTATCTCCTGCTGAACTCTCTGAAACCTCTCCTTGTCATCTTCATTCTGGGGAGAACAGGCAGTAACTCGAGGACACGCACATGCACAACAACAATATTACACTTGTATAGTGCCTTTCATATCAGGAGGACATCCCAAGGTGCTGGACAATCACTGTGTCAGATCCAAGCTGGGGACAGGGTGGGGGAAGGAAAGGGGGGATCCTCTTCTTCAATGGTCCCATCGGTTACCGATGGGACCATTGAAGAGGAGAGTCTTGAGGCGAAACTTGAGGGAATCCAGGGAGAGAGTGAGGCGGAGGGACTGTGGGATGGAGTTCCAGAGGTTGGGGGCAGAGTGGTTGAAGGTTCGCCCGCCAAGGGTAGGGTGGGTGGGTCGGGGGATGTGGAGCAGGCCAGAGCCTACTGAGCGGAGGGGGCGGGCAGGTTGGTAAGGGGTAGGGAGGTCACAGATATATGGTGGGGTGAGGTTGTGATGGGCTTTATAGAGCGCCTTTCACATCAGGAGGACATCCCAAGGTGCTGAATAGTCAAGGGTCGGGACCCGAACACTGAGGAGGGGCAGGGTAGGGGGCGCGGGGAGGGAGAGAGTTGGGAGGTGAGAGAGAGAGTTGGGAGGGGAGGGAGAGAGTTGGGAGGGCAGCTGAAGGCATGATAGAAGAGGAGGATCTTGAGACCGGCCTTGAAGGAGGCGAGGGAGGGAGCGAGGCGAAGGGACTGAGTTCCAAAGTGTGGGGGTAGAGAGGCTAAAAGCCCATCCACTGATGGTAGGGAAGGTTGGGTGGGAGACATGGAGCAGGACACAGCCTGAACAGAGGGGGTGGGGGAGGTTCATAGCGGGACAGCAGGTCGGAGAGGTGGTGGGGTGGTGGGGGCAAGGCCGTGAATGGCCTTGAAGGTGAGGACGAAGATCTTAAATTTGATCCTCGGGGGAATGGGGAGTCAATGGAGCCGGGCGAGGGTGGGAGTGATGTGGTCGTGGAGCTTGGTGCGGGTGAGGACGAGCTGCAGAGTTCTGGATGATCTACAGCTTGCAAAGGGAAGGCTGAAGAGGAGAGCCATCTTTCCTCCATCTTTCTCCCCTAACCCCACTTCCATGACTGTTTGTGGGACACTACTGTGTGCAATTTGGCTACCGCGTTTTGCCCACAAATATACAGTAAATTTTCCTACTCTCCTTCATTCTCCCCTCCCACTCCCCCCCCCCGCTCTTGTCCCTACCTGACTGTACAGCGCCTTGGGACGTCCTCTCGACGTGAAAGGCGCTATATAAATGTAAGTTTTGATTGATTTATTGAAAGGGTTTCCATAGTTGAGCCTTGATGTGACAATTGTGTGGACAAAGGTTTCGGCAGCATGAGGGGTGAGGCAGTGACAGAGTCTGGCGATGTTATGAAGCAACTGTACTCCTCAAGATACATACACACAAGCCACACGTGAATGCAGATGTCTGCACGCACAAACAACCACAACAAAATTGTATTTGTTTAGCACCTTTCACATTGGGTGGACATTCACAAAGCTCACACACAGCGACGATTCTCGGATACACAAGCACACAAGGGAATCACACACACACTCATAGACACACTTACACACCTACCACTCTTTTTTTTAGGTATTTCTCCAGTTCTCTTGGGAAGGCAATATGGAGCAGCATCAGCATCAGCCACTGCTCCCAGCACTTACTCTATACCCTAACCACTCTGTGTGAGACCCCAGTCTTCACTGGCTCCCTGTCCCGGAGAGGATCAATTTCAAAATCCTCACTCTTGTTTTCAAATCCCTCCACTCCTCTGCACCCCTCTACCTCTCTTCTCTCCCCAACATGGCATCCATTGCCTTCGCTCCTCCAGGTCTGGCCTCCTCCTTGTCCTCCGAATCCTCCACTCCACCATCGGTGTTCGTGCCTTTAGCCACTATGCCCCGAGGCTCTGAACCCTCTTCCTTACTCCCTTCGCCCCCTCTTTTCCCATTTTCAGGTTGCGCCTAAAGACTTCTTTTTGACCACGCTTTCGGTCACCTTTTTCCCCCTCCCCCTGGCTCGGCCCCGATATCCGTTATTGGGAAGTGATCTGAGACGCCGTCTGGTGTGGGGTGAGGGAGGGCACTGTATAAATACAAATTGTTGTTGTCTCTCCCAAACTCCCCATTAGCCTGTTTACTAACTCTCTTGCAGTCTGAGCTTACTGAGCGATGCGGAGGATGAGGGAGGGGAGGGGACAGTGACTTACCAGTGAGGAGATCCTGGAAACGGGAATCATTCCGGGTTGAATGGCCTCCGGCAGTGGGGAAAACCGCAGCTCCAAGGGCAGCAGATACATCTCATTATACCAGGTCTCAAACTCTGCCGGTTAATACGAGAGGGAGAGTCTCAACCATACAGACCAGCAACATCACAATACCATCACCAAAATCATCATTAAAAAGTTAGTATGCAGGTACAGTAAGCTACTAGGAAGGCTAATGGAATGTTGGCGTTCATTGCAAAAGGGTTAGAATACAAGAGTAGGGAAGTCTTGCTGGAACTGTATAGGGATTGGTGATACTGCACCCAGAATATTGTGTGCAGTTTTGGTCTCATTTAAGAAAGGACATACTAACCTTAGAGCAGGTATAGTTTAGATTCACTAGGTTGGTATCTGGGATGAGGGGGATGAGCTATGAGGATAGGTTGAGCAATCTAGACCTATATTCTGTAGAATATAGAAGAATTAGAGGTGATCTTATAGAAACCTATAAGATTATTAAGGGGCATGACAGAATAGACAATGGGAGACTGTTTCCCCTGGTTGGAGAAACTTTAACTAGTCATAGTCTTAAGATTAAGGGTCAGCTTAGCATTCTGGGGGGGGGGCGTATGGGAAGCGTGCGGGAGGCATGTAGCACAGGGATGGCTGGGTGGAGAGCATGTGGGAGGCGTGTTGAGGATCGCAGGGAGGGAGGTGAGGGAATGGGAGGCATGTAGAGTGGAAATGGCTGGTGGGTGTATTGTAGACGTGTGGGATTGTGTAATGCCCGTTGATAGGTACCCAGCAGCAGGCGGTGTCTACACTGCTCCACCAGGCGCTGGCAGTAATGGACCTCGACGCGGAGGTCTTTGAGCAGCATCCACTCCTGCCGGTATTGCTGTTTCAGTGTCTTCAGCTGCACAATCAGGTTCAACTCCTCCTCGTCAATTACTGGCTCGCCCTCCTCACTCACATACTCCCCTGCAGGCCACAAACACACACACACAGGGGATAGGGGTCAGCTCATCTCACACACTGTCCACAGGCATCTAATAATAATAATAATAATAATTCTTGCATTTGATGCAGCGCTTTTCACACCTTATCGACGTCTCAAAGCGCTTCACACAATATACTGTAAAGTGAATTGACTGTATATTTGTGGGCAAAACGCGGCAGCCAATTGTGCACAGCAGCGTCCCCACAAAGAGGCGTGGGTTAAAGTGACCAATTTTATTATTGTGTGTTTTTTTGGACTGATCATTATTAGGCGTGTGTGGTAAGGAAACTTGCCCAAGGTTTTGCCCTGACCTGCCTGGATTTGAACACCAGTCTCACGCTTGTAAGGCAAGTACTCTAACCACTGAGCTACACGAGCTCCAAGTAGGGATAATAATAAAACTATTACAGTTACACAGTGCCTTTTATGTCCCAAGGCACTGTACAGTCTGGGGAGGGATAGTATCAGGAGAGTTGGAGGGCAAGGAGAGGGGCAGGGTGGGGGGTAGGAGGATGACTGAAAGCGCGGGCACAGAAGAGGGTCTTGAGAAGGGGCTTGAAGAAGGCGAGGGATGGAGTGAGGATAGTTACAAAGGATGCGGGCAACAATAGGAACAACAAAATTACACTTGTAAAGCGCCTTTCACGTCGGGAGGACTTCCCAGGTGCTGGACAGTCATTGTTTCAGACCTGAGCTGGGACGGGGAGGATGGAGGAAAAGGGGGGGGATTTGTAGTGACTGATGGGACAGTCGAAGAGGAGGGTCTTGAGGCGGGACTTGAAGGAGGCCAGGGAGGGGACGAGGCGGAGGGATTGCGGGATGGAGTTCCAGATGTTGGGGGCAGAGTGGCTGAAGGCTCGTCCACCAATGGTGGGGCACGGGACATGGAGCAGGCCAGAGCCTGCTGAGCGGAGGGAGGGGGTGGGCAAGTTGGAGGTCACGGGTGTTGGGTAGGGCGAGGTTGTGGAGGACTTTAAATGTGAGGACCAGGATCTTGAATTGGATTCTCTATAGTCTAAGACATAAGACTAACAAGGGGTGGGGGTGGTTGGGTTGTGATGAGTGGTGGGTAGTCAGGGCCTCTCCACCTTGAAGCAAGCGCTCGCCCTTCTTGCTGTGTAGTGATTGTTTAGTCACGTCGATGCCGTCCTTGATGGTGTTGATGCGGTTGGTGAGCTCCCTCACGTGCAGTTTCTTCTCATTGAAGATCACCTTGTTCTCTTTGAGAATTCGCGAGATCTCTCTGCCTTTCTCCGCTTTGAAGGTCTCGAAGGCGCTTGGGCGGGGTGGAGGTGTACTGAGCCACAAACAGCACAACACAGATCAGGAAGAGTTCGGCCGATCACAGACATAGAGAAATATGGAGGTCATTCAGCCCCTCAAGCCTGTCTCATCATTCTATTAGATCATGGCTGATGTGTACTCGAATTACAAAAACAACAACAAAATTACTTTTATAGAGTGCCTTTCACATTAGGAGGACGTCCAAAACGCTGAACAGTCTGGTCGGGACCCGAGCATGGGAGAGGGGCAGGGTAGAGGCGGGAGAGAGTTAGGAGGGGAGGGAGAGAGCTTAGAGGGCAGTAGAAGGCACGTTTGAAGAGGATAGTCTTGAGACTGGCCTTGAAGGAGGCGACGAAGAGAGCAAGGCAAAGGGACTGTGGGATGGAGTTCCAGAGTGTGGGGGCAGAGAGGCTGAAAGCCCGTCCGCCGATGGAAGGGCGTGTCGGGCAGGGGACATGGAGAAGACTGGATCCCGCTGAACAGACAGGGAGACAGTAGGTCGAAGAGGTGGGGAGGGAGACAGGGCTGTGAATGGCCTTGAAGGTGAGGATGAGGATCTTGAATTACCCACCCTTGCCGTATATCCCTTGAAACCCTGACAAACATCTAACAAACATCTTTCCACCTCAGTCTTGAAGATGTGAATGGATCCAGCCACAATCCACAGCCTTTTGGGGGAGGGGGGGGAGAGAGAGAGAGAGAGTTCCAGATTCCTACTATCCTTTGTCTGAAAAAAACTGGCTTCTGATTTCACTCCTAAATGTCCTGGCTCTATTTTTAAAATGGTGTCCAGCTTATTCTGGATTCCCCACCAGAGGAAATAGTTTCTCTGTAGGTGCCCCAGCAAATTCCTTTATTATTTTGAACACCTCAATCAGATGATCCCTCAACCTTTGAAACTCAAGGGAATGGAGACCCAAGTGAAGTGACAATAAGAATGGGCAGCGTTCCCCCGAGAGGTTCTCATTACCTGACCCTGACTTCTTCCAACCGGGGGACTGAGTCGGATCGAATTGGCTCACTGCTCGCCACCTCTGACTCCCCGTACATTGATTCTCTCCCTTCTTTATTCACCCCTTCCTTGTGGGCTGACTCCCTTTCTTTGTCTTTTTCTTTTTCTTTTTCTTTGTCCTTGTCCTTATCTTTGTCCTTATCCTTGTCTTTGTCCTTGTCCTTGTCCTTGTCTTTGTCTTTATCTTTGTCCTTGTCCTTGTCCTTGTGGGCCGCTTCCTTGGCCTCCTTCAGTTCCTTGTGAGCTGCCTCCTTGGCCTCCTTCCTGTGGAGTTCCCTGGTGGACCGTGTGTGGTGAGGGATCTTCAGTTCACACACTGGATCCAAGTCCTTCCCTGAAGGCGTGCTCCCTCGCTTGCTACAGGCACTGCAAAGGAAGCACATTGGACCGGAAGTTACGGTGGTTGACGTTTGCCATGTGAGTTAGTTATGAACTGTTCAACTCCATTGGCTCCCCATCATCCAGAAGATCCAATTCAAGATCCTGGTCCTCACATTTGAAGCCCTCCATAACCTCGCCCCACTTTACATCCATGACCTCTTAGTCCCTTACCAACCTGCCCGCTCCCTCCGCTCAGCAGGCTCTGGTCTGCTCCACGTCCCCCGACCCACCTGTCCCACCATTGGCGGGCGAGCCTTCAGTCACTCTGTCACCAACCTTTGGAATTCCATCCCACAGTCCCTCCACCTCGCCCTCTCCCTGGCCTCCTCAAGTCCCGCCCCAAGACTCTCCTCTTCGATGGCTCCATCGACAACTTCTAATCCCCCCCTTCCCTCACCCCACCCTCTCCTCAGCTGGGGTCTGAAGCAGTAACTGTCCAGCGCCTGACATGAAAGGCGCTGTACAAGTGTAATTTTGTTGTTGTTGTTCAATAACTGACGAGCAGTTAACTATTAACTAACAAACAACAACAACAGCAACTTGCATTTAAAGGTTCGAGTCCTGTAGCTCAGCAATTAGAGTGCAAACGAGAGATGTGGGTTTGATTCCAGGCAGGACGAATCCGTGGGCAACTTTCCTTACTCAACATACGCCTGATGATAACCTCTCAAGAAAAAAATCTAT
Organism: Hydrolagus colliei; assembly: GCA_035084275.1. Classification (NCBI taxonomy): domain Eukaryota; kingdom Metazoa; phylum Chordata; class Chondrichthyes; order Chimaeriformes; family Chimaeridae; genus Hydrolagus; species Hydrolagus colliei. Next base: position 64,083,869 of record CM068743.1, on the reverse strand, counting down.
TAAAATTGGTCAAAACAAAAAAAAAGTTATTGAGTCAGTTCTGACAACGGGTCGTGGACCAGAAACGTTGACTTGCTTTTCCTTTCTCCATCAATGTTGCCTGACTTGCTGAGTGCTCCCAGCCATTTCTGTTTTTAATAAAATTGGTCACTTCAATCCATGATTGTTTGTGGAGACACCACTGTGCACAATTGGCTGCTGCGTTTCGCCCACAAAATATAGTCAATTCACATTAAATTCTGTGAGACGCCTTTGAGGTGTCTAGAAGACGTGATAAGGTACTATATCAAATGCACGGATTATTATTATTATTATTATAATCTATGCCAATCTGAAGCATGATAATATAGAATAATAATCCTTGCATTTAATGTAGTGCTTTTCACATCTTCTAGACGTCTCAAAGCGCTTCACATAATATACTGTAAAGTGAATTGACTATATTTGTGGGCAAAACATGGCAGCCAATTGCACACAGCAGTGTCCCCACAAACAGTCGTGGGTTGAAATGACCAATTCATTATTATGAGTTTTTTTGAGGGATTATTATTAGGCTTGTGGAGTAAGGAAACTTGCCCATGGTTTCGCCCTGACCTGCCAGGAATTGAACCCGGGTATGTTGCATGTAAGACAAGTGCTCTAACCATTGAGCTACAGGATTCCACAATTCCATGATGATTGGTTTCCGTATGTGTCAGACATCCGGCTGATCCAAAAATAATCCAGATCTTTTCATCTTATTCCCTATTATTTCCGCTAAACTTTTTAATCCACATTCTCCGCTCCCTGTTACTTCCCAAGTAATAACCATCCCCACAACGCCTTGGAATGTCCTCCCAGTGTGAAAGGTGCAATACAAATGTAACTTTGTTGTTGTAAACTCTCAGTGACTTCCTAATCCCTTACCAATCTGCCGCCCCCTCCGCTCAGCAGGCTCCAGCCTGCTCCATGTCACCCAACCCACCCATTCCACCACTGGTGGGCGATCCTTTAGCCACTCTGCCCTCAACCTCTGGAACTCCATCTGCAGTCCCTCCACCTCGCCCCCTCCCTGGCCTCCTTCAAGTCCCACCTCAAGACCCTTCTCTTCGACGGCTCCCATTGGTCACCCCAAATCCCCCCTTTTCCTCCCCCCTCCCCATCCCCAGCTTGGGTCTGAAACAATGACTGTCCAGCACCTTGGGATGTCCTCCTGACATGAAAGGTGCTATACATAGGTCATTGTGCTGTTGTTGTTGCTCTGACGGCAGGTGGGTTGAGCTGTGATGTTAGACGTGTGTGTGTGTGCTTGTTTTATCTACCCGGCCACTTCCTTCTTCCTACTGCGAACTCGCTTGGTTCTAGTGGTGGGAGGAGTGGGTCCAATCCCAAATCCACGACCATCCACCTCCCCAACTGGTGGCTTCTCTGGTTCCACCATAGGCTCAAGCTGTAACACACCATAGACATCAAACACCATCACACACTCACAAAATGCACACATACACTACACACTCACACACAACGACAACAACAAAATTACATTTATAGAGCGCCTTTCATGTTGGGAGGACGTCCCAAGGCACTGAACAGTCAGGTCGGGACCCGAGCAGGGAGGGAAGGGTTGGGGTAGGGGCAGGGGGATGGACAGTAGGAAAGTGAGGAGAGTTAGGAGGGGAGCAGAAGGCACTGTCAAAGAATAAGGTCTTGAGACCGGCCTTGAAGGAGGAAAGGGAGGAAGCGAGGCGAAGAGGTTGCGGGATGGAGTTCCAGAGTTCCAAGAATGTGGTTGCCAGGCTCCGCAACTATCTTACCCCCCGCGCTGCCGAAACACTCGTGCACGCGTACATCACCTCACGGCTGGACTACGGAAACTCTCTCCTAGTCGGCCTCCCCAGTTCCTCCATTCATAGGCTGCAGGCCATCCAAAACTCTGCAGCCCGTGTACTATCCCGCACCCGCCTCCGTGACCACATAACCCCCACCCTCGCCCGTCTCCACTGGCTCCCCATCCTCCAGAGGATCGAATTTAAGATCCTCGTCCTCACCTACAAGGCCTTACACGGCCTTGCCCCATCCTACCTAGCCGATCTACTCTCCCCCTACACGCCCACCCGGGCCCTCCGTTCAACAGGACTTGGCCTACTCCAAGCCCCCCGCCCGAACCACCCCACCATCGGAGGACGGGCCTTCAGTTTCTCCGCTCCCAGCTTATGGAATGCCATCCCTCAATCCCTCCGTTTCACCTCTTCCCTTTCCTCTTTCAAGGCCGATTTGAAGACTTTCCTCTTCGATCGTGCCTTTTGTTTCACCCCGAACTCTTTTACCTCCCCTTCGTGTTTCACCCCTTCCCAAACACTCCCCTCCCAGCTCGGGTCACACGCCTCTTGTTTAGCGCCTTGGGACGTCCTCCCGACGTGAAAGGCGCTATATAAATGTAAATTGTTGTTGTTGTTGTTGTTGTAGTGTGGGAGAGTACACGAGCTGCAGAGTTCTGAATAATCTGAAGTTTGTGAAGGGATGTGCTGGGAAGGCCAATGAGGAGATAGTTCCCGTAGTCGAGCCTAGATGTGATGAATGCGTGGACAAGTGTTTCTGCAGCATTGGGGTGGTAGAAGGCAGTACCAGTCATGGCGCGGATGTGGGGGATGTTCAGGATTGAACAAAATGCCCAGATTCCATGACTGGCTTACAGAGATGGACAGTATAGCCTTGGATTCTGATTTGCCAGTGCCTGAAGTGCAGAGGCGCTGACGTGAGCCAATCAGGAGGGCCTCAGTTTTGTGGACATTCAGTTGGAGAAAGTTGTCCCTTGTTCAGGACTTGTTGTCAGACAGGCAAGCATTCAGGATGCTGGAAGTCCTGGAGTTGAGGGTGGAAGTGGAAAGGTAGAGTTGGGTGTCATCCACATACATGTGAAAATTCACCCCATGTCTGCGGATGATCTCACCGAGGGGGAGCATGTATCGGGTGAAGAGGAGGGGGCCAAGGATAGAGCCCTTAGGAATGCCACATGAGACTGTGCGACGGCTGGAGGAAAAGCCATTGGAGGAGACAAAGTGAAGGCAGTGTGAAAGGACTGGGAGCAACTGGTGGGTTTCATGGAGGAGATGTTTTTTGTGACGGAGGATGTGGAAATGGGATCGAAGGTGTGGAAGGAGGGATGGATAGGAGACGGAGTGTGAGAGGGAGGTGGGGAGGGGGTGGAAGTTGGAGAGATGGTGACCGCAGAGCGGATTCCCTCGATTTTGGACTTGAGAAAGTCCAGCATCTCCCTGCAGTGGAAGTTGGAGGAAAGGACCTGCGAGGCGAGGCGGGGGACAGAGGAGCTGCTTGCTTGGTGGTGGAGAAGAGAAGCCGAGATTTGTCATTCGCCTCCAGGACTATCCTGGAGTAGAAGGACAATGTGGTGGAGGCTAGAGCGGAGTGATAGGATGTTGTGAGGTCCAGCTAGATATGCCGGTAGACCATTATGCTGGATTTGAGCCAGGTGCGTTCACACACCACACATACACCACACTCACATCACGGACATCAAACACCATCCTACACTCACAACATGCTCACACACACACCACACTCATACACACCACACAGTCACACCACAGACATCAAACACCATCCCACACTCACAATGTGTGCACACGCACCACACACAGTGCTTAATACACACTAGATACACACTACATATACACATGAAATGTACACTATGTTTATACACACACACTATATACAGTATACCTGCATTGATGCACTGTCCACACACAACATACACACAGTCACATACACACAATATGTACATGTACATTTATATCATGCCTCTCACATTGGGAAGCCTGCAATCCATGGTTTACACCCGAGCTAGTGGCAGGGGAGGAAAATAGCCTAAAGCAGTCAAAGCAGTCAAGAAGGTCTTGAGATTGATCTTCAATGAGATGACAGAAGAGGCGAGATGGTGGGGAGGGGGGGAGTCAATGAGGGCAACATCAGATACACACCACCTCTCCCATACACCCCTCTAACTCTCTCCCCCTCTCCTCTGTGTCCACACCCATGCATTTGTTAGGCGGAGAGCAGTTTAATAGTTGTATCCATTTTGATTAAGCCAATGGGGAAAGGGGGGAAGGTGGGTAAATGACTGTGACTATTTTGGTGAGGAGGGGTTTGGGGGGCTGGGGAGATGTTTGCCCAGCCATGGACTGGAGCAGGTGTTCTGACCATGGGATTTCAAGATCCTCACTCTTGTTTTCAAATCCCTCCACTCATCTGCACCCCCCCATTTCTCTGACCTCTCCCCTCACAACAGCACCCGTTGCCTTTGCTCTAATGGGTCTGGCCTCCTCCTTGTCTCCCGAATCCTCCGCTCCACCATCGGTGGCCGTGCCTTCAGCCACTACGCCCCGAGGCTCTGGAACTCCCTTCCTCACTCCCTTCCCCTCGTCCCCTCTCTTCCTATTTTCAGGTCTTGGCTAAAGATATTGCTTTTCGACTGTGCTTTCGGTCACCTTTCTCCCCCTCTCCCTGGCTCGGCCCCGGGATCTGTTATTGGGAAGCGCCCTGAGATGCCATCCGGCGTGAAGTGAGGGAGGGAGCTATATAAATCCAAGTTGTTGTTGTTGAGTGTCACATGGATGATACATGTCACAGCCATGTGTTTGATATGTCCTGTTAGACCCAGGTACCTTCTCATCAATGGGCGAGATGACTTCCTCAGCCCGGTCGATCATGGTGTACTTTGCTCGAAAGCTATCCTCAATTTCCTGCGCTTGTTTGCTGGTGAGGTGGTGTTGGGGGTAGGAGAGGGGGAAGGGGAGAGAAGGTGGGCAGTAGAGGGTGAGGGGCAGAGAGGTGGGGGGAGGAGAGGTGGAGGGGAGAGAGGGTTGGGCAGGAGGTGGTGGGGGAGAGAGAGGGCGGTGGAAGGGGAGAGAGGGGTAAAGGGGGAGAGAAACAATGTCAAGATTTTGAAAATAAACAGAATATTGTCACTGATGAAAAATCTCCAATTCAGGGTGGGGTAGGGGAGGAGCTGTGGGGCAGGGGGCGTGGCTGTTGGACAGGAGGCGTGGCTGTTGGACAGGGGGCGTGGCTGTTGGACAGGGGGCGTGGCTGTTGGACAGGGGGCGTGGCTGTGGTGTAGTGGGCATGGCTGTGGGGCATGGCTGCGGGGCTGTGGAGCGGGGGGAGGGGCTGTGGAGTGGGGGGGAGGGGCTGTGGAGTGGGGGGGGAGGGGCTGTGGAATGGGGGGAGGGGCTGTGGAGCAGGGGCGGGGCTATGGAGCAAGGAGCGGGGCTGTGGGCGGGACAGGGGCTGTGAGGCAGGGAGTAGGGGGGGCTTTGGGGCTGGGATGGGACTGCGGGGCGGGGGGTGGGCAGGGCTGACTCACTGTAAGAGGAATTTAAACTGTGTGAAGACCTCACGGAGTTGCCGGAAATTCACAACCTTGGAAACAAAGAACACGTGACACACTCATGGAAACCCATCACTGTGATCAGCCGGGTGTCTGTCTGTCTGACACACACACACACATGGAAACCCATCACTGTGATCAGCCGGGTGTCTGCCTGACACACACAGAATGACATTCCGATTCTGACATGCTGTTGCCAAGTCCATTGCCCCACTGCTCACCCACCCCCTGGCAGATGTTTCCCGAGATGTTACGCTATTTGTTCTCCTGCACAAATACAATAACAACAATGTGCATTTATATAGCGCCCTTCTCAGAGCGTTTAGTAATGTAAGTTGCAGTAGAAGGTACTTTGATTGTCAATTAATTTGAGGTTTCCCCTAATTACTGTAGCTCAGTGGTTAGAGCATTCGACTCGCTAGCGAGAGGACTTTGATTCCCGGACCGGGCGAAACATTAGGCAAGTTTATTACCCCATATGATTCGGTTTATCATGCAGTAAATAGGAACCCGGTTGTTAGCTGGTTGGTAGATCGCTTTTCCAGGGATAATAATAATAAGAAGAAGAATCTATTTATAGCACTTTTCACGTCTTCTAGACATCTCAAAGCGCTTCACAGAATATTCTGTAAAGTGAATTGACTGTATATTTGTGGGTGAAATGCAGCAGCCAATTGCACTTGGCAGCGTCCCCACAAACAGTTGTGCATTGAACAACAACAACTTTGATTTATATAGCGGAGTGAGGGGGAAAAAGGTGACCCAAGGGGCAGTCGAACAGAAAGGTCTTCAGCTGAGGCCTGAAACTGAGAAGAGAGGGGGGCGAGACAAAGGGAGTGAGGAAGGGATTTCAGAGCTTCGTGGTGTAGTGGCTGAAAGCACGGCCACCGATGGTGGAGCAGAGAATTCGGGGGACACGAAGGAGGCCAAACCCAGTGGAGCGAAGGCAACAGGTGCTGTTGTGAGGAGAGAGGAGGTCAGAGAGGTAGGTGAGGTGCAGAGGAGTGGAGAGATTTGAAAACAAAGGTGAGGATCTTGAAATCGATCCTCTCTGGGATAGGGAGCCAATGCAGTCTGGCAAAGACTGGGGTAGTGGGGCAACGGAGTTTGGTGTGGGTTAGAATGCGGGTGGCGGAATTTTGAATGAGTTGGATTTTTTGGAATGTGGTGGACGCGAGACCAGCGAGGAGGGCATTGGAATAGTCCATTCGAGAGGTGACAAAGGCATTGAAATGACCAATTTATTATTGTGTTTTTTTCGGGATTATTATCAACAACAACAAAGTTACACTTGTATAGCGCCTTTCAATTGGGAGGGATTAGGAGTTGCCGATGGGACCATTGAAGGGAAGAGCCTTGACGCGAGATTTGAAGGAAGCTAGGGAGGGGGGGGGGAGACAGAGGGACTTTGGGATGGAGTTCCAGAGGTTGGAGGCATAGTGGTTGAAGGCTCACGCGCCAATGGTTGGGCGAGTGGGTCGGGGGACATGGAGCAGGCCAGAGCCTGCTGAGCGGAGGGGGCAGGCTGGTTGTTAAGGGGATAGGAGGTCAAGGATGTAGGGTGGGGCGAGGTTGTGGAGGGCTTTAAATATGAGGTTCCTGTAAAAATTGCTTCTAAAAAAAAATTATAATAATTTGGTCAATCAGTCCACGATTGTTTGTGGGGATGCTGCTGTGCGCAATTGGCTGTCATGTTTTGCCCACAACAATATATAGTCAATTCACTTGATAGCATATTCTGTGAAGCGCTTTGAGACGTCTAGAAGATGTGATAAGGCGCTATATCAATTGCATGGATTATTATAATAAATCCTGGGACAGATGTTATCAAGTTCTCCCTCTCTATCCCCCCTTGTCCCCTTCCTCTTGAGGTCATGCCTAAAGACCTTCCTCTTCGCCCGTCCCTATGGTCACCTCCTCCCCCCACATGGCTCGGTGTCGTGCTCTGCCACTGTCAAGTGCTCTGGGGCGCTACCCCTGCATGAGGGGATCTGTGTAAATACAAGTTGTGTTGTTCTTGTCTATGTGTGTACAATATTGGCTGCACTTCCATAAGTTGGCAGGCGAGCCTTTAGCCACTCTGCCCCCAACCTCTGAAACTACATCCCCTCCGCCTTGCCCCCTCCCTGGCCTCCTTCGAGTCTCGCCTCAAAACTCTCCTCTTCGATGGACCCATGGGCAACTCCTGTTCCCCCGCTTCCCTCCATCCACTTGTCGGTTCTGAAGCAGTGACTGTCCAGCACCTTGGGACGTCCTCCTGATGTGAAAGGCGCTATACAAGTGTCATTTTCACCCACAAATATACAGTTAATTTTTCTACTTTCCTTCCCCAAACTCTGTGAAGCGCTTTGGGACGTCGATAAGACGTGGAAAGTGCTATACAAACTTAAGGATTACTTACTTACATTTTGTTGTTGTTTTGTCGTTGTGTACATATTTTGACCCAACTAATGCCGGGGGGAGATGGAGAGGCCTGAGATGTGTGTGTGGCACAGAGATGTGGAGTAAGGAAACACTCACATTGATCTCATCCAGGGTTCCTTCCAGGAAGCGACAGACCTGTGAACGGATATCCTTCAGCTGGTTCTCTGTCAGCACCTCATAGCTGATCTGCCCTCGGTTGGTCTGTGGTAAGTAAAGAAGAAAATCACTTGTATCTATAATAACCTTTGCCTTTGATATAGTGCCTCATCACAATTCAATTCAAGTTCCTGGTGCTCACATTTGAAGCACAACCTCGCCTCACCCTACATCCTTGACCTTCTAACCCCCTACCAACCGGCCCGCCCCCTCCCTTCACTCAGCAGGCTCTAGCCTGCTTCACGTCCCCCAACCCATCCGCCCCACCATTGGCGGGCGAGCCTTTAGCCACTCTGCTCCCCCACTCTGGAACTCCATCCCGCAGTCCCTCCGCCTCGAGCCTCCCTGACCTCCTTCAAGTCCCACCTCAAGACTCTCCTCTTCGATGATCCCATCAGCAATTCCTAATCCACACCTTCCCTCCCCGCTCCGTCCCCAGCTTGGGTCTGAAGCAGTGACTGTCCATTGCCTTGTGACGTCCTCCTGACGTGAAAGGCGCTAGGCCAATGTAATTTTGTTGTTGTTGTTATCACGTCTTCGAAACGACTCAAAGTGAGGGACACACCCTGCTCACCACAGTATAAGGCTCAAAGTGGCAAATGCCAAAGTTTAACGTCCCCAAAGTTGGGGTAACTGCAGGAGTCTAACCAGCTAAACCCACACAATAGCTTGGCCATTGAGAGCACTGTCTGGGCAAGCGTTCCCACTGCTTGTCCAGCTAGGACCACCCTCCCCATCAGTTTATCAGTCGGACGGTTAGTTAGTGCTTTGGCTGCAAGAAACTGAGTGAAAAGAATCCTCCAAAATTTTCAAGAGTTTGACTGTAACTGAATATTAAGTGTTACAGGCACAGTATCAAACACAAGGATCTGGGGGTCAGCCTGTCTCACACACATGGAAGCCCGTCACCGTTGCTTAAGAGAATCCAAACCCAACTGAGAATTCCATGCATTCAACACACATGGAAATCCCAGAGATAGATTGATGCAATGGAGTGTGCAAGGATTCCAATACTGTAAGGCCTTTATACAAAGACAAAGTGTAGATCTGGTGTTACAACAACAAATTGAACTTATATAGAGCCCTTTGTAGCGTCTCAGAGCGCTTACTGACAGGAAAGCTCCACAGGACTCACCAGCACATCGTGCATCGTCAACTCATCTTTCAGCTTCTTGATCTCCTGCTCTAGGTTCTTCACAATAATCTGTAAAATAATAATAATAATCCTTGCATCTAACGCTGCTGTGTGCAAATGATGGTCGTGTTTCGCCCACAAATCGTCTAGAGGACGTGAAAAGCGCTATATCAAATGTAAGGATTGTTATTTATTTTAGCCCCTTATCATATCCTCTGGAACTCCATCCCGCAGTCCCTCCACCTCGCCCCCTCCCTCGCCCCCTCCCTGGCCTCCTTCAAGTCCCGCCTCAAAACTCTCCTCTTCGATGCTCCCATCGGCAACTCCTAATCCTCACCTTTCCCCACCCTGTCCGCGGCTCGTGTCTGAAGCGGTGACTGTCCAGCGCCTTGGGATGTCCTCCTGATGTGAAAAGCGCCATACAAGCGTCATGTTGTTGTTATTGATCAATAACAACCCTCTGTGCTCTAAAGAGAACATTCCCAGACTCTTTTGTGTTAAACCGAAGCCTGGGCACTCACCATAGGGTCTTTGTGTATGTTGGCTGTAGGCTCAACGTTCACACACGACATCCTCAATGCAAATCGCAGTGTGGCGAGCTGTGGAGAGAGAGGGGCAGGGGCTCAATATAGTCAGCTTGATCTTACTGTCAGATCTCAACAACAGCAGCAACTTGGATTTATATAGCGCTCTCACTCCACGTCAGACGGCGTCTCAGAGCGCTTCCCAATGACGGATCCCATGGCCAAGCCAGAAGGAGGGGGAAGAAGGCGAGTGCTCTAACCACTGAGCTACAGGAGCTCCACACTTCATAGAGAGGATTGAGATTGTGGAACTCACTGCCTGAATTGGTGTAGGAATCAGATAGTGTAGGTACATTGAAGAAGATCAAGATTTTCACTGGAGGGAGGGAGGGAGGGAGGGAGGGAGGGAGGGAGGGAGGGAGGGAGGGAGGGAGGGAGGGAGGGAGGGAGGGAGGGAGGGAGGGAGGGAGGGAGGGAGGGAGGGAGGGAGGGAGGGAGGGAGGGAGGGAGGGAGGGAGGGAGGGAGGGAGGGAGGGAGGGAGGGAGGGAGGGAGGGAGGGAGGGGTGTTTAAACATCGACACTGGCTGGCCCGAGTGACACCTGTTTCCATGCTGTGTAAATGTTTGTGATAATAATGATAATAATCCTTGTATTTGATATAGCTCTTTCCACATCTTCAAGATGTCTCAAAGCGCTTCACAGAATATACTGTGAATTGAATTGACTGTATATTTTATGGGCGAAACGCAGCAGCCAATTGCACACAGCAGCTTCCCCACAAACAGTCGTGGATTGAAATGACCAATTTATTATTACATGTTTAGTATTATAGATGTGGGAGAGAGAGGAAAAGAAAGGGGAGAGGAGGGGGAGAGGAAGGGTGAGGAAGGAGGGACGACAGAGAGGGCGGGAGGAGAGGTGGGGGAGAGAGAGGGGAGAGAGGTGGAGGGGCAAGAGAGAGTGTCCATATCCCCCTCCCCTCCCCCTGTTGCTGACTGCTGTGTATGCAGGCAACTAGCCTAACCACTGCACTCACACCTGCGATGGGAAATCTCAATGTGGTCCTTACCGTTTCCTCAGAATACTCGATGCTGCTGTATGCATTGGCTACCAACACTGTGTTATAGTTCATTCCTGTGGGGAGGTCAGAAGGATCATTATAATCCTAGCATTTAACACATTATAATAATAATCCTTACATTTGATATCGCGCTTTTCACATCTTATCAACATCTCAAAGCGCTTCACAGAATATACTGTAAAGCGAATTGACTGTAGATTTGTGGGTGAAATGCAGCAGCCAATTGCGCACAGCAGCGTCCCCACAAACAGTCATGGGTTGAAATGACCAATATTATTATTGTGGCTTTTTTTGGACGGATTATTATCAGGCATGAATGTGTATTAAGGAAACTTGCCCAAGGTTTTGCCCTGGCCTGCCTGGATTCTAACATAGGTCTCACACTTTTAAGGTGAGTTAGCTCTAACCACTGAGCCACAGGACTCCATGATTGCTGTCTTTAAGATTCTAAAGGGGCACCAGACAATATAGATCATGACAGGCTGTGTCAACTTGTCCAGAATAGTAAACCAGAGGACATGGCCTGCGATTGATAGGAGGGAAATTCAGAACGAATCTACAGAAACACTATTTTAATGAGCAAATAGTGGACTTGTCTTTTTTTTCGTCTAGCATCTCTTATGTTTTTATTTCGTTTTATCATGTCTTTCATACATTTCAAAGTGCTTCACAGAATATGCTGAATTGGCTTTATATTTTGTGGGCGAAACACGGCAGCCAATTGGGCACAGCAGCGTCCCACAAAGTTTGAGGATTGCTATTATTTTTTTAGTGGATAATTACCCCTGAAAAAAGAACTCCTAATCGACTAACAACTGAATTCTAATTCCTCCTAAATAAACAGAGGCGTGTAGAGTAACGAAATTTGCCCACTTCACAGAATATACAACAGCAACAACTTGGATTTATATAGCGCCCTTAATGCCGGGCGGGGTCTCAGAGCGCTTCAATATAGCGTGGAGCTCCTGTAGCTCAGTGAGTGGTTAGAGCACTCGCCTTACAAGCGTGAGACCTGTGTTCGAATCCAGGCAGATCGGGGTGAAACCATGGGCAAATTTCCTTACTCCACACACACACACATGTTTAATAATAATACGTCCCAAAAAAACACAATAATAAAAATTTGTCATTCAACCCATGACTGTTTGTGGGGACGCTGCTTTGCAATTGGCTGCCACGTTTGTCCCACAAATATGCAGTCAATTCACTTTACAGTATATTCTGTGGAGCGCTTTGAGACACAGTCTAGAAGATGTGAAAAGCGCCATATCAAATGCAAAGATTATTATATAATGTAAAGACTGTAATTTCTGTATATTTCATAGAATGGTGGAAATAGGCTTGAGCGGCTGAATGGCCTATGTGTACAGGGAGAAGGCAACAGGTGAGGGGAATAGTAGACTTTGAGGTTTTGTTGTGCAGTGTAAACATTGGTATGGACTAATTGGCTTGATTTACCTGCCGTGCGCTGTGTATCCGTGTGTAACTATGTGCGTCTCTATCTCACCTGTCCGCCTGTCTTGATGCTGTGACTTACCGATGGAATCCTTCAGCACGTGTGTGAGCTTGCACTGCCTGAAGGGAATGTGCTCCCTCCTGGGGTCAGTCAGCGCAATGACTGTCTGCTCCAGGAACGACAGTGACTTATTGATGTACAGAGCTTCGCGCATCAACTGTCCTTCAGACTGAAGACACATAGCAAGCAGGGGAGAGACACACAGCAAGCAGGGGACACACATACACACACACATACACAGCAAGCAGGGGAGAGACACACACACAGCAAGCAGGGGAGAGAGACACACACAGCAAGCAGGGGAGAGACACTCACACACACAGAGCAAACAGGGGAGAGACACACGCGCGCACACACACACAGAGCAAACGGGAGAGACACACAACAAACAGGAGACAATATTAGAGACAGCACACCTCAGGGTATCACTTCATTTCCTCCACATCAATAATAATAATCTTTGAGTTTGATAATACTGCCTCATCAGGTCGTTGAGATGGGGAATCAAAGAATTATACAGCACAGAAGGAGGCATTCGGCCCATCGTGTCTGTGCTTTGTAAAGAGCTGTCCAAATCAATCCCACTCCCCCGCTCTTTCCCCATAGCTCTGCAAACCTGTCCTCCCAAAATCTTCCCCTCTCTCTTTGTCTCTCTCTGTCAATCTCTCTGTGTGTTTCTCTCTCTGTGTGTCTCTCCCCATAGCCCCGCTAACTTGTCCTCAAATTTCCACCTCTCTATGTCTCTCTCTGTCAATGTCTGTGTGTGTATCTCTCTCTCTGTGTCTCTCTCTCCGTCTCTCTCTCTGTGTGTCTCTCTCTTCCCATAGCCCTGCAAAGCTGTCCTCCCCAAATAACTATCTACGTCTCTCTTAAAAGTTGTTATCGAATCGATACCCACTCTTTCAGGCAACACATTCCAGATCCGAACAACTCACTGTGTGAACACATTTCCCCTCACCTCCCCTCTGTTTCTTTTAACAACTATGTTAAATCGCTGTCCTCGGGTAACCCACCCACTCCCCAGTGGAAGTTGTTCACCCTATCAAATCCCCTCAGTATTTGTAGAACCTCTATGATGTCTCCTCTTAGCCTTCTCTGCTCCAAGGAGAATAATCTTAGCTTCTCTCCAGCCTTTCCTGATATCTGAAGTCTCTCATTCCTGGTACTATCCTGGTACATCTCCTCTGCACCCTCGCTAATGCTTTGAGTACCAGCTGAGGCCTAACCAGTGACATAAACACCAACAATAAAATTTCACTTGTATAGTGCCTTTCACGTCAGGAGGACGTCACAAGGTGCTAGACAGTCACTGCTTCAGACCCGAGCTGGGGACGGGGGGAGGGAAGGAGGAGATTAGGAGTTGCCGATGGGAACATCGAAGAGGAGGATCTTGACGCGGGACTTGAAGGAGCCCAGGGAGCGGGCAAGGCAGAGGGACTGCGGGATGGAATTCCAGAGTTGGGGGCAGTGTGGCTGAAGGTTCCCCTGGCAATGGTGGGGTGGGTGGGTCAGGGGACGTGGAGCAGGCCAGAGATTGCTGAGCGGAGGGGGCGGGCAGGTTGTTAGGGGGTTAGGAGGTCAAGGATGTAGGGTGGGGCGAGGTTGTGGAGGGCTTTAAATGTGAGGACCAGGATCTCGAATTGGATCCTCTGGATGATGGGGAGCCAATGGAGTTGGACAAGGATGAGGGAGATGGGATGTCTCAAAGCACTTCACAGAATATACTGCCATCCTCTGTGAATGGTAGGAGGGAGAGATCAGCGAGGAGAGCATTTGAAATGCCAAGGTGGGCGATGGCAAAAGTGAGGGAGGGGGTGGGGAGTGTGAGGGGTTGGGAAGTGTGAGTGGGAGGGTCGGGAGGGTGAGTGAGGATGGGGAGTGTGAATGAGGGGATGGGGAGTGTGAGTGAGGGGTTGGGGAGTGTGAGTGAGGGGGTGGGAAGTGTGAATGAGGAGGTGTGGAGGAGTGTGATTGAGAGTTGAGAGAATGGGGCCAGGGATGAGGAGACACTGGGAGTGATGAGGATGGCCTCTAGCCTGTCTATACTAAGCGCTCTGAAACATCGTCCAGCGTGGAGGGAGCTATAAAAATCCAAGTTGTTGCTGTTGTTGTATACAGGTAGATCGTAGTTTGATTCTTGAAAAGTGCGACTTTAAGAGAAATCATGTTAAACGAATATATTTTTCTCATAAGAATGAATGTAAAAACTGGAGTTAGGTTCTTGGACATTTTTATCATCAAAATGTTCTAAAAAAAATTATGCTCGCTGCCTGACTGCGTGCCCGCCTCACTCACTCCCTGACTGCCTGCCTGGCTCACTAACTCACTCCCTGACTGCTGGCCTACCTCACTCCCAGGTCCTAGAGCCGTCGTGCCCACTTTCCACGACACTGGCGAATGACGTAATAGCGAACGTCGTAATGTTAAATGAATATATGTTCCCAATGTATCAGCAACATAATAATGAAAAAATGTTAACTGAGGTGACGTTAAGTGGGGTCTACCTGTACTCACCCCCGTCTTATTCAAACGCTCTGACCCCGCCAAGTCCACCAGGTTTAACTTTGAGGTCAAGTACTTTTCGTCTGAGGAATTCCTCTTCCGAGACTGTGAGGAGGAGAATAATAACAACAATGATCCTTGTATTTGATATAGCGCTTTTCACATCTTATCGACGTCTCAAAGCACTTCACATAATACACTGTAAAGTGAATTGAATGTATATTTGTGGGCGAAACGCGGCAGCCAATTGCGCACAGCAGCATCCCCACGAACAGCCGTGGATTGAAATGAGCAATTTTATCATGGGTTTTTTTTGGACGGATTATTATTAAGCTTGTGTGTGGAGTAAGGAAACTTCCACAAGATTTCGCCCTGACCTGCCTGGATTCAAAACACAGGTCTCACGCTTTTAAGGCAAGTGCTCTAACCACTGAGCTACAGGAGCTCCATGCCTCATCACCTCTTCCAGACGTCTCAAAGCCCTTCACAGAATATACTGTAAAGTGTAGTGACTGTGTATTTTGTGGACGAAACTTGACAACTAATTGCGCCCAGCAGCGTCCTCACAAACAGTCGTGGATTTAAATGACTATTATATGTGGGGGGGGCAAGTTGTACAGATTTGTGAGGGCTGGGGTAAAGTGCGTGTGGGGAGTGGCTGGAGGTACAGAAGGCTGTGGATAGAGACATGCTGAGCTGAACTCACCTCAATGTACAGAGTAAAGATACAGTGAGATCGAGAGGAATTCTTGTTGAGTGTGTGACAGCCGATGATTCTGTTGGTTTCACCCTGTGATCAGAGGAAAGGGAAACCTACTGAGCCGGGAGAGCAGCAAGGTCAGAGCTACGGACAACTTATAATGATGACAAGGATCCTCACATTTGACTCAGCGCCTTATCACGTTGTTAAGACGTTTCAAAGCGCTTCACAGAATATACTATAAAGTGAATTGACTATATATGTGGGTGAAACATGGCAGCCAATCGCGCACTGCAACATCCCCACAAACAGTAGTGGGTTGAGTGACCAAATTATTTTTATTATGATTTATTTTTGAAGGAATTATTACCCCAGAATAGTGATAATAAATAATAATAATCCTTGCATTTGATATAGTGGATTGAAAAGAACAATTTTATTATTGAGGTTTTTTTTGAACAGATTATTATTAGGCATGATTGCACGTGTGTGCGGAGTAAGGAAACTTGCCCAACGTTTCGTCCTGACCTGCCTGGATTCGAACACAGGTCTCACGCTTGTAAGGTGAGTGCTCTAACCATTGAGCTACAGGACTCCATAAATTCATAGCGATCCATCAATCGACTAACAACCGGGTTCCTACACACTGCTGATTAAACAGAGGCGTGTGGAGTAAGGAAACTTGGCTTAGGTTACGCCCTGCCAGGGAATTATTACTATTAGATTTGAGATAGATTGCATCAACTCTCCACTAGATGGAGATTAAGTGCTTTGACACATCACTGAAACAGCATTGCCACCCAGTTACACTATAACCAGACATCTCAAGCTCTGTACAACAACAACAACAACAAATTACATTTATAGAGCGCCTTTCACGTCGGGAGGACGTCCCAAGGTGCTGCACAGGAGGCGTGTGACCCGAGCTGAGAGGGGAGTGGGAAGGGGTGAAACACGAAGGGGAAGTCGAAGAGTTCGGGGTGGAACAAAAGGCACGGTCGAAGAGGAAAGTCTTCAAACCGGCCTTGAAAGAGGAAAGGGAAGAAACGAGACGGAGGGATTGAGGGATGGCATTCCATAGGGTGGGAGCGGAGAAACTGAAGGCCCGGCCTCCGATGGTGGGGCGGTTCGGGCGGGGGGCTTGGAGCAGGCCAAGTCCTGTTGAATGGAGGGTCCGGGTGGGCTTGTAGGGGGAAAGTAGATTGGTTAAATAGGGCGGGGCAAGGCCGTGTAAGGCCTCGTAGGTGAGGACGAGGATCTTGAACTCGATCCTCTGGAGAATGGGGAGCCAGTGGAGACGGGCGAGGGTGGGGGTTATGTGGTCGCGGAGGCGGGTGCGGGATAGTACACGGGCTGCAGAGTTGTGGATGACCTGCAGCCTGTGAATGGAGGAACTGGGGAGGCCGACGAGGAGAGAGTTTCCGTAGTCCAGCCTCGAGGTGATGCATGCATGCACGAGTGTTTCGACAGCGCGGGGGGGTAAGATAGTTGCGGAGCCTGGCAATGTTGCGCAGGTGGAAATAAGCGGTGCCGGTCAAGGCGCGGATGTGGGGGAGGAAGGAAAGTTTTTGATCGAACATGATGCCGAGGTTCCTGATTGGCTTTGTGAGGTGGAGAGTGCAGCCTTGGATGTTGAGGCTGGCAGCAATAGCACTGAGAGCTGAGTCAGCGAGAGTGGTTATAATAATAATAATAATCCATGTATTTGACACAGCACCTTATCACGTCATCTAGACATCTGAAAGTGTCGAGACAAATCCGTCCAATATAATAAAATTGGTCATTTCAATGCATGACTGTTTGTGGGGACGTTGCTATGTGCAGTTGGCTGTCACGTTTCACCCACAAATATATAGTCAACTCACTTTACAGTATATTCCATGAAGCCCTTTGAGACTTCGATAAGATGTGAAAAACGCTATATCAAATGCAAGGATTATTATTATTATCAGGCATGTGGGTGTGTGGAGTAAGGAAACTTGCCCAAGGTTTCGCCTTGACCTGCCTGGGATCGAACCCAGGTCTCTCACTTGCAAGGTGAGTGCTCTAAGCACTGAGCTACAGGAGCTCCTCAGTGGATGTGGATTGAGGGAAGGTACGGTGGTCGAGGCAGAATCCATTGTTATGTTAATAATAATAATCCTTGCATTTGATATAGCGCTTTTCACATCTTATCAACGTCTCAAAGCACTTCACAGAATATACTGTAAAGTGAGTTGATTGTATATTTGTGGGCGAAACATGGCAGCCAATTGTGCACAGCAGCGTCCCCACAAACAACTGTGGATTGAAAATGACCAATTTTTATTATTGTGTTTTTTTGTTAGACATGTTCCTTACCTCAAACAAGTAGTTCAAAGCCTCCTCCTCATTGCTGGTAAGGTGAATGGACAGACCCTTGACAGTTACCCCTTGTGCATCGTCCACCACCATCAGCTGGGTCTCACTGGCTGGGCTATCAGGCAGCGTGAATAGTAGGTCAAAGAGGCTCTCGTTGTAGATCTCCAGGTAGGACACGCGCACGATGAACATGTAGTCCACTCGCTCCTCCAACTCCTTAAACACCTGCAGCATCACCAGAGATGGCAGTTACCACAAACACACACCTGGTAACACATTCGGTCTCTCCCACACACAGAGAAAGCCACACAGACAGTAAGTGTTATAATAATAATCCTTGCATTTAATATTGCGCTTTCCACGTCTTCTAGACGCCTCAAAGCACTTCACAGAAAAGCACCCACAAATATACAGTACAATCAATTCACTTTACAGTGTATTCTGTAAAGCGCTTTGAGACATCGATAAGATGTGAAAAGCACTATATCAAATGCGAGGATTATTATTATTACATTACATAAGTGAATTGACTGTATATTTGTGGGCAAAATGCGGCAGCCAACTGCGCACAGCAGCGTCCCCACAAACAGTCTAGGATTGAAATGAGCAATTTTATTATTGTGTGTGTTTTTTTTTGGAGGGATTATTGTCAGGCGTGTGTGTGGAGTAAGGAAATCTGCCCAAGGTTTCGTCCTGGATTCGAATCACAGGTCTCACGCTTGTAAGGTGAGTGCTCTAACCACTGAGCTACAGGAGTCCACATTGATGCGCTGTTGTCAGGACTGTGTAATGTAGAATCAATGAAGCCAGTGTTAGCCCAAGGCTCAGTACCTGCTGTATGGCTCTGGGTATGATCCCTCTGTACTCGTAGTTCTCGGTGGTTCCGGTCATGGTGTAAGTTTTCCCAGCTCCGGTCTGTCCATAACACATTATTGTACCTGCAGGAGAGAAAATACATTGCTGACGGCCACTTATATATGAGTTCCAAGCACTCCGAGAGATTGTTTTCAAATCCCTCCACTCCTCTGCACCCCCTCTACCTCTCTGATCTCCTCTCTCCTCAAACCAGCACCCATTGCCTTTGCTCCACTGGCCTCCTCCTTGTCCCTCGAATCCTCCGCTCCATTGGTGGCCTTGCTTTCAGCCACTACTCCCGAGGCTCTGGAACTCCCTCCCTCAATGACCCTCCACCTTGCCCACCCCCTCTCTCCCGCTCCCTCCCTCCCTTCGCCTCGCCCCTTCCCAATGGCTCGGCCCCGGGATCCATTATTGGGAAGCTCTGAGACGCTTGGAGTGAGGGCACTATATAAATCCAGGTTGTTGTTGTTATTAAACGGTTCCATGTTTCCTTCCCCTTCTCCTCCCACAGATAAACTACATTTTGGTTTTACTGAAGGCCCAGAAGGCAAACAACAACAACAACAAAATTATATTTATAGAGCGCTTTTCACATCGGAGGACGTCCCAAGGCACTGGATGTCCCAAGGGGGGGATTAGGAGTTGCTGATGGGACCATTGAGGAGGAGAGTCTTCAGGGAGGAGTGTCAGAGGCTGGGAGGGCAGGATCGGGGAAGGTAAGGGGGCGGGGAGTGTAACGGGGCGGGGAATTACGGGGAGGGTGGGGGCGGGGAGGGTGAAGAGGTGGGGAGGGGGTGGGAAGGGGGTGGGAAGGGTGAGGAGCAGGGAGGGTGAGGGGGCAGGGAGGATGAGGAGGGTGAAAGGGCGGGTAGGCGTGTAGGTGGGAGACGTGTAGGTGGAGGAGGGAACGGACGGGATGGTATGGAACCTCACACAGCTCAATCTGAATCAAGAGCCAGGGAGGCTTGTCGTTGTCAGTCGGTTGGTCGGTCGTTGGGAGCAGAGGTGAGGGACATACCATTGTAACCATTGAGGGCTCGTTCGACCACGTCCCTGGCCACGCAGTTATACGTGACCTCTTGTGAGGCGAGGTGCAGTAAGTCGTCTACTTTGAAGGACCAATCATTTTGCTGGTTGTTGACCACAAGCCTGTTCATGTCACGCTTCAAGTGAATGTGTATCGTCTGTCACACGCAAGAAATCAGCGTAAGCTCCCCTCACAGTGACGCTCACATACAGATATGCACGGAAACACAGCCGCACAATCAATGGAGTCCTGTAACTCAGTGGTTAGTGTAACTGGATGGCTAGTGGAGAGTTGATGCAATCTATTTCAAATCTAATACAGAAGTAAAAAATCTCTGGCAGGGCATAACCTAAACCAAGCTTCCTTACTCCCCACACCTCTGTTTACTCAGCAGTGAGTAGGAACCCAGTTGTTAGTTGATTGACGGATCGCTATGTATTTATGGAATCCTGTAGCTCAGTGGTTAGAGCACTCGCCTTACAAGTGTGAGACCTGTGTTCGAATCCAGGCAGGTCAGGGCAAAACCTTGGGCAAGTTTCCTTACTCCACACACACGCCTAATAATAATCTGTCCAAAAAAAACACAATAATAAAATTGGTAATTTCAACCCACAACTGTTTGTGGGGATGCTGCTGTGCACATTTGGCTGCTGTATTTCACCTACAAATATAGGTGAAATATAGGTGAAATATTGACTGTAAAGTCAATTGACTTTACAGTATATTCTGTGAAGCGCTTTGAGACACAGTCTCGAAGACGTGATAAGGCGCTATATCAAATGAAAGGACTTTTATTATACTGCGGACCTGTCTGGCTCAGGAACCGGGACTGGAGACGGGCACAGAGGTGAGGGGCGGGGGCTGGATTGTGATACTCCATCGTCAAACAAGTCGCCTTGACGCCAAATCAATCCTCACCCTTTTCCCTGCCCCCTCACCCACAACCCCACACACACAGATGGATTAATGTCAAGCACATTGAATAACAATGAAGTTTGCTCTGATACTTGCTCTGACCTTGTTATCTGGCTGCAGGTCGATAATATTCTGAGAGAAGTTGATATCCCGGAATCGAACCACAACCCTGACAGTACGTTTCTTGTTCATTTCCCACTAGAATGAATGAAATAATAAAAGCAATTGTTAACTGCATTTGATAGAGAGCCAATAACATCAACACATCTCAAAACCCTTCATAGATAAATCCTGTAGCGGCAGGCATTAGGTGCAGAGCAATGACCCTCTCACAGCCATCAAATTAATAATAATAATAAACCTTCCCACAGTCCCTTCGCCTTGCTCCCTCCCTCGCTTGCTTCAAGGCCGGTCTCAAGACTCTCCTCTTCGACCGTGCCTTCTGCTGCTCTCCCAACTCTCTTCCTCCCCTTCTAACTCCCTACCCTGCCTCTCTTCCTTGCTTGGGTCCCGACCTGACTGTTCAGTGCTTTGGGACGTCCTCTCGACTTGAAAGGCACTCTATAAATGTAATTTTGTTGTTATTATACTGTATTTAACACAGCGCCTTATCACACCTTCTAGACTCTCAAAACGCTTCACAGAACATACTGCAAAGTGAATTAATTGGCTGTTTATTTGTGGGAGCAACACGACCGCCAATTGCGCACATCGATGTCCCACAAACTGTCATGGATTGAGTGACAAAATAATCATTTAAACTTTTTTTTTGAAGAGACTAATTATCTCAGAAAGCAATTCCCCAATTCTCTAACAACCGGGTTCTAACTTACTGCTAGGTAAACAGTGGAGTGTGGAGTAATAATAATAATCCTTGCATTTGATATAGCGTTTTTCATGTCTTCTAGACGTCTCAAAGCGCTTCACAGAATGTACTGTAAAGTGAATTCACTGTATATTTGTGGGCGAAATGTGGCAGCCAATTGTGCACAGCAGCGTCCCCACAAACAGTCGTGGGTTGAACTTACCAATTTTGTTTTGGGGGGGAGGATTATTAGGCATGTGGAGTAAGGAAACTTGCCCAAGGTTTCACTGGGGGGCACTCTATAGTCTGAAGGTTCGATAGTCCGAACACACAAATTTCCTGTACCAGTGGTAGCCAGGGGGCGTTACCGCTCGATAGTCCGAACCAAAAATGAAATAAGGTTTGTTAATCCGAACATTTCCATCCTTAGGGTTAGGGTTAGGGTTAGGGGAAGCTTCGGACTAACGAACCTTCAGACTATTGAACCTTCGGACTATTGGGCGGTAACCGGTTTCACCTGATCTGCCTGAATTCAAACACAGGTCTTACACTTGTAAGGCGACTTCGTGCAACCTGTCCTCATCATATAACCCTTTTAAACCCTGGTGACTTTCTGGTGAATCTGCGCTGCTCCCCTTCCAAAGCGAATATTCCCACCCTGAGGTTGATTGCCCAAAACTGAACAGTCTCCAGACGGGGGCTGACCAAGGCTCTATATAACTGAAGCATAATTTCCTCTCCTTTAGATTCCAGCCCCCTTGAGATAAATGCCAACATCCCAATAATTTGGACAGATTATTATTAGGCATGTGGGGTGAGGAAACATCTTACATCTCACAGTTCTGCCCACTTACTTGATCTAACCTCCTGTTTCCATCTACACAATTTACTGTGCCTTCAAATGTTGTGTCATCAGCACATTTGGATATAAATCTCTATTCCTTTATCCAAGTAATTTATATACCTGTATATATATATATATAACATATGATAAAAAGCTCAGATCACAGTACAATAATAATAATAACCCCTGGGGAACAGACTTATTACATTCTGCCAATTAGTTTCCTATCTCCCAACCGATTACCAAGCCATGTAACAAAGTTACTCCCAATTCGATGCGTTTTTTTTGGCTGATAACCTTTTGTGTGGAATCTTATCAGACACCCTGTAGAAATCTGGATAGATGACATCCGTAGACACTCTTTTATCCACCATGTTAGTGACCTCCTCAAAACATTCAATTAGATTTGTCAGGTATTGCCTGAAAAGGTGTTGGAGGCCGATTCGATAACAACAACAACAACAACAATTTACATTCATATAGCGCCTCAACTTTTAAAAGAGAGGTGGATGGTTATTTAGGGAGGATGGGTTTGCAGGGTTATGGGGAGAGAGAGAGAGAGAGAGAGAAAAAGAGAGAGCTGGGGAGTGGGATTGACTTTGAATAGTTCTTTTCAAAGAGCCGGCACAGACTCGATGGACCGAATGGCCTCCGTTTATGCTGTAAAATTCAATGATTCTACGACCTATCTTTCACCAGTCTACGTTGACTCTCTGGTTAGCTCAAATTCATCCCTGAGGAGACTCCAGTAACTTCTCCACAGGTCTGTAGTTACCTGATTTCTCCCTCGCTCCCTCCCTTCCTAAATAATAGTGATATTGGCAATTCTCCAATCCAAGGGCACAATTCCCAAATACAGAACTTTGGAAAATGAAGACTAAGGTATCTGCAATTCCCTCCCCTATTTATTTCAATACCTTGGGATGGAATCCTCAGGTCCTGGAGATAATAATAATAATCCTTGTATTTTGATATAGCGCTTTTCACTGGACTAGAGTCTTCTGGATGTCTCAAAGCGCTTCACTGAATAGACTGTAAAGTGAATTGACTGTATATTTGTGGGCGAGATGCAGCAGCCAATTGCACACAGCAGCATCCCCACAGTCATGGATTGTAATGACCATTTTATTATCGTTTTTTTCTAGGGATTATTATTAGGTGGGTGTGCAGAGTAAGAAAACTTGTGCAAGGTTTTGCCCTGACCTGCCTGGATTCGAATACAGGTCTTACGCTTGTAAGGCAAGTGCTCTAACCACTGAGCTACAGGACTCCAATTTGCTTATCTATAGTCCCATTATTTTCTCCATTACCAGTTTTTTAATTTACATTCAATCCATTTAGTATTTCTCTTTGGCTTATTTTTCGGTTACCTTGTACCTACTATTGGTATATTGTCCTCTTCCAATACTGTGAAAATGGAAGGAAAATATTCATTCATGCAAGCCCGCCATTTCCTTATTGTCTACCTTGCGTCTGTCTAGAAATTGCCCTGTCACTTTACACTCTAAACCTGCGTCCTCTCGTTCTAATGTCATGATATATCCAAAAGTAGTGATCTGGGTTTAATAATAATAATACAGTAAAAGCCCGTTTATCCGGCACCCTTGGGACCTGGTCAATGCCGGTTAAATGGCATGCCAGATATTCGAGTGGCGAGTTGCCGAAAACTGAACACAATTTTTTTTAAACATACAATATTAATAATAGACTAAATAATAACAGAATATTGTATGGATACTTACCAATAAAGCAATGAATATTGATTACAGTCTATAAACACAACACACAATCACAAAGCAAACTTCTACAATGGCAGATGGGGAGTTTTTTCCTCTTAAAGCGATACTGTCAATGGCTCCAAACCCAACCCCCCTCCACTCCTCTCATTTTCCATCATAAATTGATCAAATATTAATCAAATAATAATCAAATAAATAATAATCAAATATTAATTAACCCCCTCTCTCTCCCCTCCTCTCCCCCCCACTTCCACTCCTCTCTCTTTCCCCCCCATCTTCTCCCACCCCACCCCCCACCAAAACAGTGTATAAACCTACGATAGTCAGGCTACACAGGCAATGTAGTATCCATCAGAGAGAGAGGGAAAGAAAGAAAGAAATAGAAAGAGAGGGAGAGGGAGAGATAGAGAGGAAGGAAGGAGAGGGAGAAAGAAAAAGAGAAAAAGGAGGGAGGGGAAAAATTGACAGTAAGAAGAAAAACTAGAAGTGCCACTACTGGCAACATTCAGGACTAATCGTACTGTACTCTCGTGCAACAGTCGACTCATTAAATGCGTCATTGCGATTGTGCCGGATAATCCGGTTATTCGTATGCGGACCTTTTTTTTGAGGTGCCGGTTATACGGAAGTTACGGTTAATCGGGTCATGCATAAACGGGCTTTTACTGTACTAATAATCCTTGTGTTTGATGTAGCGCCTTATCATGTCTTAGAAGTGTCTCAAAGTGCTTCACAGAATATACTGTAAAGTGAATTCACTAAATATTTGTGGGCGTAATGCAGCAGTCAATTGCACACAGCAGTGTCCCACAAACAGTCGTGGATTGAGTGACCAAATTTTTTTTTGACGAAGGATTATTACCCCTGGAAAAGCAATCTGCCAATTGACTAACATCCAGGTTACTTACTGCTAGAAAAACAGAGGCATCTGAAATAATGAAACTTGCCCAACATTTTGCCCTGGCTGGGAACAGAACCCAGGTCTCTCGCTTGCGAGACGAGTGCTCTAACCACTAAACTACAGGACTCCACATTGGATGAATTGATCATTAAGTGAACTGATTGTATTTTGTGGGTGGAACGTGGCAGCCACTTTCGCACAGTATAAATAAAGTCGTGGATTGAGTGACCAAATTCTTATCATTTTGGTTGACGGGATTATCAATAAGAATGGATCCAGTCTCGACTGAGGGAGAGAGAGAGTTCCAGATTCCCACTATCCTTTGTATGAAAAACTGCCTGTTTTCACTCCTAAATGTCCTGGCTCTAATTTTAAGATGGTGTTCAATTTATTCTGGATTGCTCACCAGAGGAAATAGTTTCTCTGTAGCTACCTCAGCAAATTCCTTTATTATTTTAAACACTTCAGTGAAATAATCCTTGCATTTACATTCACGGTACAAAAATCACTCAGCCTTCAAACTCTAGGAAACAGAGAACAAATTTATGCAACCTGTCCCCATGTTTAATCCTTGTCCTCACCTTCGAGGCCATTCACGGCCTTGCCCCCCACCTACCTCTCCGACCTGATGTCCCCCTATGAACCTCCTCGCCCCTCCATTCAGTGGGCTCCAGCCTGCTGCATGTCCCCCACCCGACCTGCCCTACCATCGGCAGACGGGCTTTCAGCCTCTCTGCCCCCACACTCTGGAACTCCATCCCACAACAAACAACAACAACAACAAATTACATTTATAGAACGCCTTTCATGTAGGGAGGACGTCCCAAGGCGCTGCACAGGAGGAGTGTGACCCAAGCTGGGAGGGGAGTGTTTGGGAAGGGGTGAGACACGAAGTGGAGGTCGAAAAATTCGGGGTCGAACAAAAGGCACGGTCGAAGAGGAAAGTCTTCAAACCGGCCTTGAAAGAGGAAAGGGAAGAAACGAAATGGAGGGATTGGGGGATGGTATTCCATAGGGTGGGAGCGGAGAAACTGAAGGCCCGGCCTCCGATGGTGGGGCGGTTCGGGCGGGGGGCTTGGAGCAGGCCAAGTCCTGCTGAACGGAGGGTCCGGGTGGGCTTGTAGGGGGAAAGTAAATTGGTTATATAGGGCGGGGCAAGGCCGTGTAAGGCCTTGAAGGTGAGGACGAGGATCTTGAACTCGATCCTCTGGAGAATGGGGAGCCAGTGGAGACGGAGGAGGGTGGGGGTTATATGGTCGCGGAGGCGGGTGCGGGATAATACACAGGCTGCAGAGTTTTGAATGACCTGCAGCCTGTGAATGGAGGAACTGGGGAGGCCGACGAGGAGAGAGTTTCCATAGTCCAGCCTCGAGGTGATGTATGCGTGCACGAGTGTTTCGGCAGCGCGGGGGGTAAGATATCAATCCCTTCACCTCACTCCCTCCCTCTCCTACTTCAAGGCCGGTCTCAAGACCCTCCTTTTAGACCGTGCCTTCTGCTACCCTCCCAACTCTCTCACTCACCCTCCCAACTTTCTCCCTCTCCTCTCCTCTCCCCTACCCTGCCCCTCTCCCTTGTTTGGGTCCCGATCTGACTGTTCAGTGCCTTGGGACTTCCTCCTGACGTGAAAAGCGCTCTGTAAATGTAATTTTGTTGTTGTCTCCCTTATCCCTCCCTCCACCCCCCCCCCCCCCCCCATTCAATGAATGAATTTATGGAATTCTCCGTCTTTGAACATATTCAAGACTGAGATTGATAGGATAGGGGGAATAAGGGATATGGGGAGAGGGAGGGTGAATGGAATTAGGTTAGAAGATCAGCCCTGATTTTACCAAGTGGCGGGGCGGGGTCGAGGGGCTGAATGGCCTAATCCTGCTCCTATTTATTATGTTCAATGACTTACCGGGTGCCCTATGGCAGTGGGCGCTGGTGAGTGTGAAACTCCCTGTCTATCTCTCCCCCTCTGGCTTGTTTCCTGTCTCTACCTCCCTCTCCATGTGTGCTGTGGTTTCTCTCTGCAGACCTCCTTTGTCTCTCTTGCTGTCTGTCTCCCTCTCCAAGTCACTCCCTTAAGTCTGTCACTCTCTGACTGTGTTGATCATTATCTATCATTGTGTCTCTTTCTCCGTACCACTGTCTCTCTCTCTTGGTGTCTCTCATTCTCTCACTCTGTGTACTTGTGTTGTCTGTCTCTCTTGGTGTCGGTCTTTCTCCCTCTCAGTGCCTTGGGACATCCTCCCGACGTGAAAGGCACAATGCAAATGAAAGTGTTGTTGTTGTTGCTGTGTGTTGGCGTGTCTCTCTCTCTCCGGGTGTGTCTATCTCTCTCTGGTTGTGTGTGTGACTCAATCCGTATGTGTGTGAGAGAGTGTGTGGCTCTGGGTGGCTCTCTGGCTGTCTCTCTCCCCCTCGATATCTGTATGTTTGTGTGTGTGACTCAATCTGTGTGTCTCTGGGTGTGTGTGTGTGTGTGTCTCTTTCTGTGTATCCAAAGAGCTCTGAGACGCCGTATGGCGTGGAGGGCGCTATAGAAATCCAAGTTGTTGTTGTGTGCGTCTCTCTCTCTCTGGGTGTCTGACTGGATGTGGTCACAACCTATTGTCTCTCGCTTAGTGTAGGTATGCAGACGGCTGCATCTCGCTCTGTGCATGTGAGTGGGTGTATGTGTTTATTTGTCCTCTCCTTTGGGTCGCTCTCTAACTGTGAGCCTGTATGTGAGGGTGTTCACTGTGAGTCTCTGGGTGTGTGTTTGTGTGCTGCACAGGGCTCCCATGTTGGCTGTGGGTATCTGCGTGTGTGTGTCCTGTGTGTATCTGCGTGTGTGTGTCCTGTGTGTATCACACTCTCTAGGTGTGTGTCTGTCTGTGGATATGGACACCTGTCTGTCTCTCTCTCTTGCTCTGACTGTGGCTGTATCTCTCGCCGGGGTCGGACTCGCCTTTCCCTGGCTCTCTCTCTGGCTGTGTGTAGCTCCCCCTCTCGCTGAGGGGGTTGGCCTCTCTCTAATAGTGTGTGTCTCTCTTTCTGCGTGTCTGTCTCTCTCTGCATGTGTCTCTCTCTCTGGCCGTCTGTCTCTCTCTGCGTCTCTCTCTCTCTCTCTGGCTGTCTGGCTCTCTGTGTGTGTGTCTCTCTCTCTGAGTGTCTGTATCTCTCTGGCCATCTGTATTTCTCTGTGTCTCTCTTTCCTTCTGGGTGTCTGTTGCTCTCCGTGAGTCTGTCTCTCTCTGGGAGTCTGTCTCTGTGTGTGTCTCTCTCTCTGGATGCCTGTCTCTCTCTGGCCATCTGTCTCTCTCTGCGTGTGTCTCTCTCTGTGGGTATATCTCTCTGTGTCTGTCTCTCTCTAGCTGTCTGCCCTTCTGTGTCTGGGTATCTGCCTCTGTGTATCTGTGCCTCTCTTGGTTTGAGGGTAGTTCTCTCGGTGGCTGGGAGGGTCTCTCTCTGTGGGTCTGATGGTCTCTCTGTGTGTCTGTGGCTGTCTCTCTCTGCCGATAAGTGTCTCTCTCTGTCTGTGGGTGTCTCTTTCTCTGACCGTCTCTCTCTAGCAGTGGACATTTCTGTCCTGGATGAGGGCATGTCCACCTGACAATCTTTCTGTAGCCTCTGTCGGGGTTGGCATGTCCCTCTCTGGGTGGGGGTATGTCTCTCTGGGTCAGGGTGTCTCTCTCTAAGTGTGAGGCGGTGTCTCTGGGTGTCTCTCTCTGAGTGTAGGTGTCTCTTTTCCTGACGATTGGTGTCTCTTTATGAGGGTTTGTCTCTCTCTCTTTGAAGGTCTCTCTGTGGGTTGACGCATCTCTCTCTCTGAGGACTGCTCTCTGGGTTGGTGTGTCTCTCTCTGTGAGGGCTGTTGCCTCTCTATGAGGGTATATGTCTCTCCTCGTGACTGTTGGTGTCTCTCTATGAGGATTTGTCTCTCTCTCTCTAAGGCTCTCTCTCTGAGTTGATGTATCTCTCTCTCCGAGGATGCCTCTCTGGATTGGTGTGTGTCTCTCTCTGAGTCCCTCTCTCTGGATTGGTGTATCTCTCTCTCCGAGGCTCTCTCTCTGGTTTGGTGTCTTTCTCTCTCTGAGGCTCTCTCTCTGGTTTGGTGTCTTTCTCTCTCTGAGGTTCTCTCTCTGGGTTGGCGTCTCTCTCTCTCTGAGGGTCTCTCTCTGAGTTGACGTACCTTTCTCTCTGAGGCTCTCTCTCTGGGTTGATGTGTCTCTGTCTCTGAGGCTCTCTCTCTGGGTTGATGTGTCTCTCTCTCTGGGGCTCTCTCTCTGGGTTGGCATCTCTCTCTCTCTGAGGGCCTCTCTCTGGGTTGGTGTGTCTCTCTCTCTCAGTCCCTCTCTCTGGGTTGGTGTGTCTCTCTCTCTCAGTCCCTCTCTCTGAGTTGACGTCCCTCTCTCACCGAGGCTCTTTCTCTGGGTGTGTATGTCTGTGTTTCTGGATCTGTCTCTATCTTGTTGTGGTTCGGTCACCCTGATCTCCCCTCTTTGGGGGCTCAGGTCTCTCTCTGGCTGTGGGTGGGTGTCTTGTTGGATATGGGTGAGTGTCTTCTTGTGGGTAGTTGTGTCTGTTTGCGTGTGAGCGTCTCGCACTCTGTCTAGACGTGTGTCCCTCTGGGTGCGGGCGCCTGTCTGTCTGGGTAGACCCACGTATCTCTTGGTGTGAGTGTCTGTCTGCGTCTGTCTGTCTCTCTGTCTGCCTACCCGTGTGTCTCTCTGGTTTGACATCTCACTGTGCGGGTGTGCGTCTCTGAGTGTGAGTCTGTCCCGCTGGGTGAGGGTGTCTGTGTCTTTCTGGGTGAGGGTGCCTGGGTCTCTCTGCCTGTGAGTGTCTCTTTCTCCGTGTGTGGGTAACCCGCACTGGATGTGGGATTCTCTCACCCTCAGATTACATGTCTCTCCCTCTCTCTGGGTGTCTGTGTCCCTCTCCCACAGATGTCTGTGTGGGTGGGAGTGCCCATCTTTGTGGACAAGTTCCTCTGTGTGTGTATGTCTCTCTGGGTGTGAGTGTCTGTTTCCCAGTGTGTGACCGAGTGGCTCTCTGTCTGTGTCTGTCGCTCTCTCTGGTTGGATGGGTGACTGGTTATCGGAGTGAGGGTCTCTCTCTCCGTGGGTATGGGTCTCTTTCTCCGTGGGTGCATCTCTCTCAGGGTGTGAGACTGTAGCCATCTCTGTGGGTGGGTGTGGGTGTGTGTCTATCTCAAGTGCCTTACCCTTACTTTCTCCTCACTCTCACATCCACTCTGTCTTAACAGTGTGTGTTCGCTCGCACTCTCCCACTCAAACCAAACACTTTTTCTCAAACATCCATACTTCCCCCCCCCTCTCTCTCTCTCACCCTCATACTTATTGTCTCTTTCACACACACTCTCACCCTTTCTTTTTCTCTCTCTCTCATTCACTCACACATTCTCTCCCTCAGATGTACTCTCACACACACTCTCTCTGTCTGTCTGTCATACACTTTTCTTATTCTACACACTTCACACAAATCTCTCTTATACCTGTTCTATCGGTCAGTCTGACTTTCTCTCCTCCTGCCATACTCTACTTTTTTCACTCTACAAACACACTTTTCTCCTCTCTCTCTATATATATATATATGTGTGTGTGTGTGTGTATTCCTGTCTCTCAATATCAGCTCCCTGTAATTGATATAATAGTTCTAACTTTCTCTGTCAATCTCTCGCACCACTGTATTATAATAATAATACTGTATTAATTTCTCTCTCCCTGTCTCACATGCTCGATCCCCAACACTTGCTCAATCCTTTCTCACACACACTTTCTGTCTGTCCGTCACTCTCACCTCTCTCTGGGACTGAATAACATTTGGCCTGTCACTCTCTCTCACATTCACCTTAATCTGCTCTAATCTCTCTCTCCCTCCCTCTCTGTAAACACTCTCAGTCTGTCTGACAGTCACTGTAACTTCATCGGTCACTCTCTGTGTCTAACTCTCCTCTATGTCACTCTCTGTATAATAATTACACACTTTCTCAGTCACCCCCTGAGGCATAATATTTCTCTCTCTCTTTCTGAGTTACTATCGTTTCACTAGATAAATATAAGACCAGCTCTGTCTGTCTGTCTGTCTGTCTGTCTGTCTCTCACTCACTCACTCACTCACTCACTCACTCACTCACTCACTCACTCACTCACTCACTCACTCACTCACTCACTCACTCACTCACTCACTCACTCACTCACTCACTCACTCACTCACTCACTCACTCACTCACTCACTCACTCACTCACTCACTCACTCACTCACTCACTCACTCACTCACTCACTCACTCACTCACTCACTCACTCACTCACTCACTCACTCACTCACTCACTCACTCACTCACTCACTCACTCACTCACTCACTCACTCACTCACTCACTCACTCACTCACTCACTCACTCACTCACTCACTCACTCACTCACTCACTCACTCACTCACTCACTCACTCACTCACTCACTCACTCACTCACTCACTCACTCACTCACTCACTCACTCACTCACTCACTCACTCACTCACTCACTCACTCACTCACTCACTCACTCACTCACTCACTCACTCACTCACTCACTCACTCACTCACTCACTCACTCACTCACTCACTCACTCACTCACTCACTCACTCACTCACTCACTCACTCACTCACTCACTCACTCACTCACTCACTCACTCACTCACTCACTCACTCACTCACTCACTCACTCACTCACTCACTCACTCACTCACTCACTCACTCACTCACTCACTCACTCACTCACTCACTCACTCACTCACTCACTCACTCACTCACTCACTCACTCACTCACTCACTCACTCACTCACTCACTCACTCACTCACTCACTCACTCACTCACTCACTCACTCACTCACTCACTCACTCACTCACTCACTCACTCACTCACTCACTCACTCACTCACTCACTCACTCACTCACTCACTCACTCACTCACTCACTCACTCACTCACTCACTCACTCACTCACTCACTCACTCACTCACTCACTCACTCACTCACTCACTCACTCACTCACTCACTCACTCACTCACTCACTCACTCACTCACTCACTCACTCACTCACTCACTCACTCACTCACTCACTCACTCACTCACTCACTCACTCACTCACTCACTCACTCACTCACTCACTCACTCACTCACTCACTCACTCACTCACTCACTCACTCACTCACACACTCACTCACACAGTCACTCACTCACTCACTCACTCACTCACTCACTCACTCACTCACTCACTCACTCACTCACTCACTCACTCACTCACTCACTCACTCACTCACTCACTCACTCACTCACTCACTCACTCACTCACTCACACAGTCACTCACTCACACAGTCACTCACTCACACAGTCACTCACTCACACAGTCACTCACTCAGTCACTCACTCACTCAGTCACTCACACAGTCACTCACTCAGTCACTCACACAGTCACTCACACAGTCACTCACACAGTCACTCACACAGTCACTCACTCAGTCACTCACTCAGTCACTCACTCAGTCACTCACACAGTCACTCACTCAGTCACAGTCACTCACTCAGTCACACAGTCACTCACTGTCACCCAGCAACTGACTCTGTATATAACCCTGACAGTCACTCTCTGTGTATATCTCCCTGACAGTAACTTTCGCTCAGTCTCCCACTCTCTCAGTAACTCTCAGTCTGTCTCTCCCTCTGTCTGTCTTTCAGTCCCTCTCAGTCTCACTCTCTCACACTCACTCTCAGTCTATCTCTCTATCAGTCTCTCATTCTCAGTCCCTCACTCTCTCTCAGTCTCACTCTCTCTCAGTCTCTCTCGCTCGATCTCTCTCTCTCCCTCAATCTCTGTCTCTCTCTCAGTTCCCTTCTCTCAGTCTCTCTCTCTCTCTCTCTCTCAGTCTCTCTCTCTCAGTCTATATCTCTCTCAGTCCCTCTCACTCTCAGTATCTCTCTCTCACACACACTCTCAAGCTCTCTCTCAGTCTCAGGCTTTCTCTCACTCTCACTCCCTCTCTCCCTCACAATCTCTCACTCTCAGTCTATCTCTCTCTCACTTTCTCTCTCAGTCCCTCTCCCTCCCTCCCTCTATTTATCTCTCCCACACTCTGTTCCTCACCTCTGGTGTTACCCTCCAGCAGCCGCTCTGGCCCCGTCACCATGGACACAGCGCCGCCCCCGTCACCATGGACACAGTCCCGCCCCATGGACACAGCCCCGCTTCCGTCACCATGGATACAGCGGCACCATGTGACCCCGGCACCTTCAGACCCTCAACAACAACAACAACAAATTACATTTATAGAGCGCCTTTCACGTCGGGAGGACGTCCCAAGGCGCTGAACAGGAGGCGTGTGACCCGAGCTGGGAGGGGAGTGTTTGGGAAGGGGTGAGACACGAAGGGGAAGTCGAAGAGTTCGGGGTAGTACAAAAGACACGGTCGAAGAGGAAAGTCTTCAAACCGGCCTTGAAAGAGGAAAGGGAAGAGACGAAACGGAGGGATTGAGGGATGGCATTCCATAGGGTGGGAGCGGAGAAACTGAAGGCCCGGCCTCCGATGGTGGGGCGGTTCGGGCGGGGGGCTTGGAGCAGGCCAAGTCCTGTTGAACGGAGGGTCCGGGTGGGCGTGTAGGGGGAAAGTAAATTGATTAAGTAGGATGGGGCAAGGCCGTGTATGGCCTCGTAGGTGAGGACAAGGATCTTGAACTCGATCCTCTGGAGGATGGGGAGCCAGTGGAGACGAGCGAGTTTGGGGGTTATGTGGTCGCGGAGGCGGGTGTGGGATAGTACACGGGCTGCAGAGTTTTGGATGGCCTACAGCCTGTGAATGGAGGAACTGGGGAGGCCGACGAGGAGAGAGTTTCTGTAGACCAGTCGTGAGGTGATGTATGCATGCACGAGTGTTTCGGCAGCGCGGGGGGTAAGATAATTGCGGAGCCTGGCAATGTTGCGCAGGTGGAAATAGGCGGTGCCAGTCAAGGCGCGGATGTGGGGGAGGAAGGAGAGTTTTTGATCGAACATGATGCCGAGGTTCCTGATTGGCTTTGTGAGGTGGAGAGTACAGCCTTGGATGTTGAGGCTGGCAGCGCCCGATGTGCGGAGGCGCTGGCTTAAGCCAATCAGGAGGGCCTCGGTCTTATTCACGTTCAATTGCAAAAATTTGTCCCTCGTCCAGGACTTGATGTCCGACAGACATGCTGTCAGAACATCGATCGTCTGGGGGTTGAGGGATGAGGCAGAAAGGTACAACTGGGTGTCGTCCGCATACATGTGGAAATTTACCCCATGTCTGCGGATGACGTCGCCCAGGGGGAGCGTGTAAAGGGTGAAAAGGAGGGGACCGAGGACAGAGCCCTGAGGGACGCCGTGAGAAACTGTGCGAGGGTTTGAAGAAAAACCGTTGGAAGAAACAAAATGTAAACGGTGGGTCAAATAAGAGTGGAACCAGTCAAGGACTGTGCCTTGAAGGTTGAGGTGGGAGGAAAGACGTTGAAGGAGGATGGTGTGATCGACTGTGTCGAACGCAGCAGACAGGTCAAGGAGGACGAGGAGGCAGAGGGAGCCCTGGTCACAGGCGGTTAGGATGTCATTTGTGACCTTAACCAGGGCAGTTTCTGTGCTGTGGATAGGGCGGAAACCTGATTGGAGGGGTTCAAGAAGTGAGTGAGTTGAAAGGAAAGAGCGGAGCTGGGAGGCGACCACTCTTTCAAGGACCTTGGAGAGAAACGGGAGGTTGGAGATCGGTCGATAATTTGATGGTTGCGACGCATCAAGGGAGGGTTTCTTCAGGATAGGGGTGATGGTGGCTGTTTTAAGGCCCCGTCACCCGCCAACTGTCACAACAACAGCACAATGACCTGTGTATTCCCAAGGCGCTGGACAGTCACTGTGTCAGACCCAAGCTGAGGTCAGCGACGGGGAGGGTGGAGGAAATGGGGGGATTCGGGGGGTGACCGATAGGACCGTCGAAAAGGAGTCTTGAGGCTAGATTTGGAGGCCAGGGAGGGGGCGAGGTGGAGGGCTGCGGGATGGAGTTCCAGAGGTTGGGAGCAGAGTGGCTGAACACTCACGCGCCAATGGTGGGGCGGGTGGGGTGGGGGACGTGGAGCAGCCCAGAGCCGGCTGAGCGGAGGGAGGGGAGGGGGCAGGTTGGTAAGGGAGGTGGTCAGGGGTGTAGGGTGGGGTGAGATTGTGGGGGGTTTACACGTGAGGACCAGGATCTTGAATTGGATCCTCTGGCTGGTGGGGAGCCAGTGGAGTCGGGCGAGGATGGGGGAGATGGGGTCACGGAGTTTGGAACGGTAGAGGACACGGGCCACAGAGTTCTGGATTATCTGCAGCCTGTGGAGGGAGGAATTGGGAAGGTCGACAGGCAAGGCGTTTGGGTAATCGAGCCGGGATGTAATGAAGGCGTGAATTAGGGTTTTCAGAGGCTTTAGGGGTGAGGGATTGGGGGAGTCGGGAAATGTTGTGGAGGTGGGGACAGGCAGAACAAGTCATGGCTTGGATGTGAGGGAGGAAAGACAGTTGAGGGTCGAACAAGGTGAGGTGGAGTGAGGTTGGAGGTTGGTGCAGCCAGCGCCTGAGGTGTGAAGACGCTGGCCCGAGCCAATCAGCTGGTCTTGTTGACATTCAACTGTTGAAAGTTAACTCTCATCCAGGACTTGATGTCTGACGGACAGTCTGTCAGGACAGTGGTAGTCCTGGAGTCGAGGGTAGAGGCAGAGAGATGACCCCATGTCTGCGAACGATGTCACCAAGTGGGAGCGTGTAGATGTTGAAAAGTGAGGGGCCAAGGACAGAGCCCTGGGGGACGCCACAGGTGACAGTGTGGCGGCCAGAAGAGAAACCGTTGGTGGCGACAAAGTGTAGGCGATGAGAGAGGTAGGAGTCGAACCAGGCAAGGGCAGTTCCGTGGAGATTGAGGAGGGAGGAGAGGCGATGTAGGAGGATGGAATGGTTGACAGTGTCAAAGTCAGCGGAGAGGTCGAGGAGGACAAGGAGGCAGAGAGAGCCCTGGCCACAGATGTTTACAATGTTTTTAGAGACTTTAACCAGGGCTGTCTCGGTGCTGTGGGCAGCATGGAAGCCAGATTGAAAGAGTTCAAGAAGGGAATGGTGAGAGAGAAAGGAGCGATGCTGGGAAGGAACTCATTTCCGAGCCTTGGCGATAGCTGGAGAGTACGGATGGGTCGAGGAAAGGTTTTTTCAGGTTTCCGTTTACTGTTAGGTAAACAGAAACATGTGGAGTGGGGAAACTTGCCTAATATTTCACCCTGCCCAAGAATTGAACCCAGGTACTCTCGCTTTCAAAGCGAGTGCTCTAACCACTGAGCTACAGGAAAAGTAAAAAGTGAGACTCCACAAAGTCTCTCAATAATAATAATAACAATCCATGTATTGATACAGCACTTTTCACGTCTTCTAGACTGTGTCTCAAAACATTTCACAGAATAGACTGAAAAGTGAATTGACTGTATATTTGTGGGTGAAACGCAGCAGCCAATTGCACACAGCAACATCTCCACAAACAATCGTGGGTTGAGTGACCAAACGATTAGAGATTTTTTTGAATGATTATTAGCCGTGACCTACCTGGATTCGAAACACGGGTCTCACGCTTGTAAGGCGAGTGCTCAAACCACTGAGTTACAGGACTCCACGAGAGTCAGGGTATCCAATCAATCAACAGTCTGCACTGAATAATAAGAATTATTTAAAAAAAACTTTATATGTAAAAACGTGTTTAATTTTCAGTGTTTTTCCAAAGCAACAGTTGCTATTGGGCTGTCGGACAAGACAATGCTGGTGTTTTCAGTAAATGTGTCCCCTGGTTGTACGCTCCAGCCATCAATACATACATACACAACAAACCGGGAGGCAAATTGTTCCCATTGATTGATTCAATGTCGAAGGGGACGCCATATAATATGAAAGCCCTGCTCTCAGTGCACAGTGAGGAGTAGATAGAAAAGCATCTAATTATCTCAAAATATACACACATTATAATATATATATTTATATATAAACACAGGCACTCCAAAACCTGATCGACCTCCATTGCAGAATCCGGCTTCACGTTGGCTCAACAAAATTGTTGGTGTGGTTACTCTTGGATGTGGGGGGTGGGGGAGAATGTCTTGTGGAGCCTTGGTGAGGGGAGTGGGGACATATTGAGGAGCCTGACAACACCAGCAACAACAAAATTACATTTATAGAACATCTTTCACGTCGGGAGGACGTCCCAAGGGGCAGACAAGGAAGGTAGTCTCACCGAGTCTGGTTCGGGGGGGCGGGGGTGGAGATGTATTGAGGGGCTTGGTGAGGATGGTGTAGTGGGGGGATGACATGGTTTGAGCCTAGCAATGACAGAGAGCGTGTGGATTATGGGTGTTTTGGAGTCAGGGGAGGGCTGGCCAGGAAGGTGGTTGGGGGATTGATGTCTGGAGGGGATGACGCCAATGGATTTCATTTGATACAATGACTTATCACATCTTCGAGACATCTTCACTGCGTATCCTGCAAAGTGTGCATTTTGTGAAGTGAAACGGCTGAAGGGTTTAGCTGCGTTGTCCGGAAAGCTGATCCTTAGGAAAGGATCGATTGTTAACATAAGAAAATAATGTTGCCCTGAGATTCTCTGCCACAGAGAGATAGTGACCGAGAGATTGTTGTGGGATTATTTTAATAAGAAAGGTTCCTGGCGGAGTGGACAGAGCGAGAGGCTCCAGCAATCATTGTGTCGGACGCACATGTTCCTGCTTGGCAAGCGTTCGAAGGTTTCTCCTCTCCACCCTCCAGATTGCGAACAGTTTGGAGGAGGGCGATCAGAGCAGCAGCAGCAAACGACATTTGTGTAGCGCCTTTCATGTCCCGAGGCACTGGACGTTCCTTGATCAGATTCCCACCCCCGCACCGGAGAACGACAGAGAGATCCAGTCGACACTCATCCCTCACGCTGCTCACCAGCATCATTCCTAAACCCCACACAGGTGATTTCGTGATGGGGGTTCTCTCCTGTAAAAAAGAACCCTTTTCCAGTCTTCCCCTCTCCTTCCCTCCTTCGAAATCCAGTTGATAAGAAGCACAGCATGAGATCAGACCCCCCTACCCACCACCCCGACCCCATACAACCCTGACCATCAGATAATCGGTCGCTGGGGGATGGACTTGAATAGGGAGAAGGAATAGAAATTAAAAATGTGCAGGGCTAATAGATGTGGGAAGAGTGGTGGATGGGTGGGTATTTCAAACAGATAATACACGCATGGTGGGCCAAATGGCCTCTTTCTGTGCTGTAAGATTCTATGAAAAGTCTTCTGGTCTTCTCAGGAAACCCCCACCTTGAACCAGCAGAAAAATCTCAAGTTGTGGTCCTTGTAAACGTGAGGTCAGAATCCTAGCCTGGCTGAGAAGACATCCCGAGCTGGGGAGGGGGGAGCGAGGGGGCAAAGAACAGCGTCACACCTCCCCATTACCACGCGCTTTCCTTCCTTCCTCCTCTCCCCTCCTCTCCTCTCCCTTCTCTCTCTCTCTCCTCTCTCTCCAAATAAATAACCGTGGCTGATTGTCACAGATCAGCGAGTGAGTGAGTGACTGAGCGAGTGAGCGACGGGGAGAGAGAGAGATGATCCGATCTGAGAAGCTCCGTCTCGCTCTACTTCCTGTAGTCGGATTCTGCGGACGAGAGGCGGGATAGCCGGCGGGTCGAGCTCCATAATCGCCTGGTGAACTGCCCTGCCCTGATCTGTAACAGAAAATCAGTGTTGGAATCTGGAAATGCATTGCCTGGTGGTGGAGGAGGATTCGATCACAACTTTTAAAAGAGAGGTGGACGGTTATTTGGGAGGATGGGTTTGCGGGGTTAATAATAATAATCCTTGCATTTGATATAGTGCCTTTTCACGTCTTCTAGACTTCTCAAGAGTATGCTGTAAAGTGACTTGACCATATTTGTGGGTGAAACACGGCAGCCAATTGCGCACAGCAGTGTCCACACAAACAGTCGTGGATTCAAATGACCAATTTTATAATTGTTGGTTTTTTGGATGGATTATTATTAGGCATGTGTGTGTGGAGTAAGGAAATTTGCCCAAGGTTTCGCCCTGATTTGCCTGGATTCGAACACAGGTCTCATGCTTGTAAAGCGAGTACTCTAACCACTGAGCTACAGGACTCCACGTATAATATTTTTGAACCAAGATCAATCTTATTCGTTCTTGAAAGAATCAATACTTTCTGCTTCCAATGGTTGTCTCCCTCGGGGGGCTGTTCCATGTTTACTGTTCACTCACTGACTCTCCCTTCCCCCTCCCCTCTCCCCCCGCCCCCTCCCTGGCTCTCCCCTTCGCATTCTCTTCCCCTCCCCCTCCCCTTTTTCTCCCCACGTCCCCTGGGGCCCTGGCTCTCCCCTCCCCTCCCAGCTCTGCCCCTGCCCCTTCCCAGGCTCTCCCCTGCCCCTCCCAGCCCTGCCCAGTCCTCACTCTCCTCACCTCAGAGGGTTGTCCTGGTCCAACTACAATCAGTTTCCCATCGTCCAGTCCCACCAGGATGTGGCTGTTGTCTTTAGTGACCGACACACAGTGAATTGGAACTTTCATCACCAGCGGCTCCATCGCACTCTTCAAACTAGAAATAGCAATGGTTAGAGACAGAGTAAAGCTGCCCATCCACATTCCCAGGTCAGGATTAGAGACACAGTAAAGCTCCCTCTACACTGTCCTTCCACACTCCCAGGTCAGGGTTAGAGACACAGTAAAGCTCCCTCTACACTGTCCGTCCACACTCCCAGGTCAGGGTTAGAGACACAGTAAAGCTCCTTCTACACTGTGCGTCCATCCACGCTCCCAAATCAGGGTTAGAGACACAAGAAAGCTCCCTCTGCACTGTGTGTCTGTCACACTCTCAGGTCTGGGTTAGGGACTTAGTAAAGCTCCCTCTGCACTGTGAGTCCACACTCCCAGGTCAGGGTTAGAGACTGAGTATAGCTCTCTCTACACTGTGTGTCCGTCTATACTCCCAAGTCAGGGTTAGAGACACAGTAAAGCTCTGGCTCTGGTATACAGTCCAGCACCCACTTAATGTCCTGTCCCTCAATCCCCTTCTCTCCCCTCCCTCATTCCTGACATGATTCTTTGCCCCTCATCTCCCACCACATAACTTAGTGTTCCCATGGTGTTCCCAACAACAACAAGATTACAAAGAGCCTTTCACGTCAGGAGGATGGCCCAAGGCGCTGGACAGTCACTGCTTCAGACCCGAGCTGAGGACGGGCGGGGTGGGGGGGTGGGTGGGGAGGGAGGGAAGGGAAGTTGCCAATGGGACCATCAAAGAGGAGAGTTTTGAGGCGGGACTTGAAGGAGGCCAGAGAGGGGGCGAGGTGGAGGGACTGCGGGATGGAGTTCCAGAGGTTGGGGACAGAGTGGCTAAAGGCTTGCTCACCAATGGTAGGACAGGTGGGTTGGGGGACATGGAGCAGGCCAGAGCCTGCTGGGTGGAGTGAGGGGGCGGGCAGGTTGGTAGGTGGTTCGGAGGTCCCGGTGCTGGGTTTACCTGCGAAGATCTCTGACGTGGAGAGAGCAGCTCTCTGTGCCCAGGACCACATGATCGCGAGCGAGGCACATGGCGGTGACAGGCTCCGCTAGCGTCTCGGAGGCCAGGAGTTTGCCGTTCACAGAGTACAGGTGCAGGAAGGTGTTATCCTGAGGATAAATACAGTACGGCGAAATTCAGGAGAGAAATCAGACAGCCAGCACTGTGTGACTGAATGTGTGTGTTTATGCGTGCGTGTGAAAGTGAATGTGTGTGAGAGTGAGTGTTTGTGAATGTGAGTGTTTGTGTATGTGAGTGTGTGTGTGTGTGAGTGAGTATGGCAGAGTGCGTGTATGTTTGAGAGTGCAAA
This sequence comes from Hydrolagus colliei, assembly GCA_035084275.1. Taxonomy (NCBI): domain Eukaryota; kingdom Metazoa; phylum Chordata; class Chondrichthyes; order Chimaeriformes; family Chimaeridae; genus Hydrolagus; species Hydrolagus colliei. The sequence goes on along the minus strand of CM068743.1, from coordinate 64,043,117 downwards.
GAATGTATGTGTGTGAGATTATGTGTGTGAGTGAGTGTATGTTTGAGAGTGCTTGAGTGTGTATAAGAGTGAGATTATTGAGAGTGAGTGAGTGAGGTCCCTGTTACCTTTGCCCGGCTGTCGATGGTGCTGTGAATGACAATGTGACCCTCCAGGCCCACGGCCAGGCTGCTGATGGTCAGAGGGAGGGAGCTCTCACAGGGCGGGCGGAAGGTCCTTGTAAACTGGCCGCGTCTCACAGTGTGGACAATCACTGTCCCGTCCTGCCACATAACACAACACAGCCTTGTCACACCTCCCTCACACCTCCCTTGCTCACTCTCCATCCTCATACCTCCCTGCCTCCCTCCTTCCCAGCCTCCTCACGTCTCCCTCCCTTCTTCCCTCCATTCCTCCCTTCCAGTCACAGCGCCCCCCCACCACCACCCTCCCTTCCATCCAGCACCATGGGATGACCTTCTGATGTGAAAGGTACTGAGTAAATATAATTTGTTGTTGTTAAGGGAATGAGAGGGAGAGAGAGCAAGAGAGAGACTGACCTTTGACCCCGACACAGCCATGTCCAATTCCGTGCTGATGGCCACACAGGTGACTTCCTCGTCGTGTCCGTACAGAACCTGGAAAGGTTTGGGCCCCAGACCACAGGCAAAGCCCCCCTGAAACACACACAGCAACAACTCAAACCCCAGCTCAACCTCCCCCAGGCTCCACTCTACTCTAACCCCATTCCCTGCTCTCTCTCTCTCTCTCTCTCCCCCACCCACTGGAGCTCTCTACTCTAACCCCATTCCCTGCTCTCTCTCTCTCTCTCCCCCACGCCCCCCCCCACTGGAGCTCTCTACTCTAACCCCATTCCCTGCTCTCTTTCTCTCGCTCTCCCACTGGAACTCTCTACTCTGACCCCATCCCCTGCTCTCTCTCTCTCTCTCTCTCTCTACGCATGGTGTCTATGCTGGAGCTCTCTACCTGTTGAATGATCTGCCAAACCATACAGGTGGTGTCCCTGGAGCCAGAGATGAGGTAGATATCACATAGGTCCACTGCGAGACAAGTCACGATATCTGGAGAGAGACAAACAGGGTCAAACAGTCATTGCAACAACATACACTTGTACAGCAGCCTTCCAGATCTCTGCAGCTCATGTCCACACCTGCACCAAGCTCTGTGACCAAATCACTCCCACCCTTGCCCGGCTCCATTGGCTTCCCATCCCCCAGAGGATCCAATTCAAGATCTTCATCCTCACCTTCAAGGCTGGTCACAAAACCCTCCTCTTCGATCATGCCTTCTGGTGCCCTACCAACTCTCTCCCTCCTCTCCTAACTCTCTCCCTCCCCTCCCCACTACCCTCCCCGCTTGCTCGGGTCCCGACCTGTTCAGCACCTTGGGTCATCCTCCTGATGTGAAAGGTGCTCTATAAATTTTGTAATTTGTTGTTTATGTCAGAAAGACATCCCCGGGCGCTGGACAATCTGGAGTGTTTAGCCCTGAGCTGGGGGTTTGCAAAAATTCTGTGAAGTGCTTTGAGACGTCTCCGCTTCATAATAATCTGAGGTCTTGTCTCCCTGGCGCTATAGTAATAATAATAATAATAATAATCCTTGCATTTGATATAGCGCTTTTCACATCTTCTTTTCACATTCTGTGAAGCAAAAGTGACACGACAGCCAATTGCGCACAGCAGTGGCCCACAAACAGCTGTCGGTTGAAATTAGCAATTTTTGTTAGCTGTTCAAAAAGAGAAGTGAATCTCTCTCTCTCCTGGCCAACAATCCCCCTGATAAAATGTGTTGCTCACTGTGCAGCTTTTTGTAGGACACTGCTGTGCCCAACTAGCTGCCACCTTCACCCATAAAATATACAGTCAATCCACTTTAAAGTGCTTTTAGCTGCCTGCCCTTCCAGCCTCTGCCCCCACAACTCAGCCCCTGACCCGCCTGCCCTTCACCCGCACTAGCCCCCAACCCCCACAACCCCCTACAACTCAGCTACCATCCCCTCTTGCTCCTCACCCCCCAGCACCCACCAGCCTGACACCCACCCATCTGCCACCCACCACTCATCTACCGCGCCATCTGCCCCTCACCTCCCTGCCCCCACACCCTTCTCCCCATCCCCAACACTCAGCCCCTGTACCGTCTGCCCCTCACCACTCACCTGCCATTCCCTCTGCCCCCACCACTCAGCCCCGCACCCCCTGCCCCTGACCCACCAGCCCCCAATCCCTTTGCCCCCACCCACCTGCCTCCCACTACTCACCCCCCAGGCCCTTGCCCCCAGCTCACCACAGCCCCACACCCTCTAGCCCCACGCCCTGCCATCAACTCCCCAAACCCCTGCCTCCACCCCCTTCCCCTCACCCCCCAGCCCCACCCTGCCTCTACCCACCTGCCCCCATCACTCAGCCCCCACCCTGCCCCTATCCCCCTGCCCTCCCCCACCCTCTGCCAGCAGTGACTGACCGATGTGCCTGTTGACGTGCCCAGTGACTTTGCCTTTGCTCAGGGTAGTGACCTGGACACTGTTGTCCCAGTGACCGGCGCTGAACAGGAGTTTGCCATCATGGGACACCACCAGGGTCTGGGGTGAGAGGTCAGCCCCCGGGGCAAAGGGGCCAAAGAGGATCCGCTGCGTCCTGAGGAACAATCACAGGGGGTCAGTGCGGGGGGGGGTGGGGGGGGGAGGCAAGAGGGTTCAGTGTGGGGGGAGAGGGATCAGTGTGGGGGAGAGGGGGTTCAGTGTGGGGGGGAAAGGGGGAGTCAGTGTGGGGGGGAAGGGGGGGTCAGTGTGGGGGGAAAGGGGGGATCAGTGTAAGGGAGAGGGTTGGGGTTCAGTGTGGGGGGGGATGAGTGCGAGGGGAGAGAATAAGTGTATGTGGATGTGGGAAAGGGTGGGGGGAATGGGGAACATGAGGGGGGAGAGCATGGTGAGGGGGGAGAGCACGGTGAGGGGGGAGAGCATGGTGGGTGGAGAGCGTGGTGGGGGGAGAGCATGGTGGGGAGAGGGCCTGGGGGGGTGTAACGGGTAGGTGGGGAGGGGGGAAGGTGTGGACACTTACTTGACGCTGGCGGAGGTGGGGTCCCGGGTGAAAGTGAAGTAGTTGGAGATGTTCTTGTCGTATGGCAGCCAGCCATGGGCTCCGATCAGCCCATTCACACTCACTGTGACCTGCCAACACACACACACACACACACACACAACACATCAGTCTCCATAATCAACATAGACGACCCTGGGCAATCTAGAGCCTGTGCTTGGGTCCAGTCAGAGCGAAACCTTGGGCACGTTTCCTTCCTCCACACACACGCCTGATAATAATAATAATCCCTCAAACAAAAACAATTTAAAAAATTGGTCATTTTTTTAGATCTTTATTTAGGAAGAACAGGTCTATTAGGCTATGGGGAGCGGGCAGGGCAGTGGGATTGAATCGCTCTTTTCAAAGAGCCGGCACAGACTAGATGGGCCGAATGGCCTCCTTTTGTGCCGTAAAATTCTATGATTCTATGATTCTATTTTCAATCCCTGCCTGTTTGTGGGGACGTTGTTGTGCACAATTGGCTGCCGTGTTTTGCCCACAAATATACAGTCAATTCACTTTACAGTATATTCTGTGAAGCGCTTTGAGACGTCGATAAAATGTGAAAAGCGCTATATCAAATGCAAGGATTATTATTGTTATTATTATTCACCCGAAAATAGATCCCCCGGCAAACACACACACTCCCCTCACCTCCTCACTCCCCCTGCCTTTCCCTCACCCCCCGTAAACTCACCCCATCATATCCCCCCAGTCCCCACTCCAGGCTGAGTGGTTGGGAAGGTGGGTGGTGGGTTGGGTAGGTGGTTGTGTGGGTGGGTGGTTGGGTGAGTGTGTGGGTGGGTGGGTAGGTGGGTGGGTGAATGAAGGGGTGGGTGGATGATTGGGTAGACACACTCACCAGGAGGTCAGGTGATCCCTGTGTGATGAAGGAATGAGCCTGATTCTTGGGAACAACAGCCTGGACAAGAGGAATGTCATCACTGATTCCCTGGAGATGAGAGAGTGAGACAGTGAGTGAGAGTAAGTGAGTGTATGTGTGAGAGAGACAGAGTGACAGTGAGTGAGAGAGTGTGTGAGTGAAACAAAGCGAGACAGTGAGTGAGAGTGTATGCGAGAGAGAGAGAGCGAGACAGTAAGTGAGTGAGGGTTTGTGTGAGAATTACAGAGTGACAATGAGTGAGGGTTTGTGAGAATCACAGAGTGACAGTGAGTGAGAGTATATGTGAGAGAGACAGAGTGAGACATTGTGTGAGAGTATGTGAGAGAGAGACAGAGCGAGTCAGTGAGTGAGAGTGTGCGTGAGAGAGATAGAGAGTGACAGTGAGTGTGGGTATGTGTGAGAGAGACAGAGTGACAGTGAGTGACAGTGGGTGACAGTATGTGTGACAGAGACAGTCAGAGAGAGTGTGTGAGAGACAGAGAGTGACAGTGAGTAAGAGTAAGTGAGGATATGTGTGAGAGACAGAGTGAGTGAGAGTATGTGTGAGAGACAGAGAGTGAGACGGTGAGTGAGACTGTTTGTGAGAGAGACAAAGAGTGACAGTGAGTGAGTGACAGTGTTTGAGCGAGACAGTGTGTCAGAGAGACAAAGAATGACTGAGTAAGAAAGTGTGTGTGAGAGACAGAGAATGAGACGGTGAGAAAGTGAATATGTGTGAGAGAGTGTTTGAGAGAGACAGAGTAAGACAGAGAATGAGACTGTGAAAGTGAGTGAGTGAGACAGAGAGACAGTACGTGAGATTGTCGAGAGAATGAGACAATGAGTGAGAAAAAATGAGTGAGTGTGTGAGACAGAGTAAAAGGAAAATGAGCTCAGCTCCTGTTAATCCTGCAGTGAAAGCATGCACACATTCACACACTCACCCATCCAACAACAAAATTACATTTACAAAGCGTCTTTCACATCAGGAGGACGTCACAAGGCGCTGAATAGTCAGGACGGGACCTGAGCAAGGGAGAGTTGGGAGGGCAGCAGAAGGCACAGTTGAAGAGGAGGGTCTTGAGACCGGTCTTGAAGGAGGTGAGGGTGGGATCGAGGCAAAGGGACTGTGGGATGGAGTTCCAGAGTGTGGGGGCAGAGAGACTGAAAGCCCGTCCTCCGATGATAGGGCGGGTCGGGTGGGGGACATGGAGCAGGGCGGAGTCTGCTGAACGGAGGGGACGGGGAAGTTCATAGGGGAGCAGCAGATCGGAGAGGTAAGAGGGGCAAGGCCATGAATGGCCTCGAAGGTGAGAATGAGGATCTTGAATTGAATTCACCCACCCACCCACTAACCAACCAACTAACGGTCCTAGCTGGACAAGCCATGGGAAAGCTTGGCCAGACAGTGCTCTCCATGGCCAAGCTATTGTGTGGGTTCAGCTGGCTAGACACTTAAGCAATGGTGACGGGTTTCCATGTGTGTCAGATACCTGACTGGCCAACATAAACTACTCAAACGCTCACTGTCTGACACAGTGGCTGTCCAGCGCCTTGGGATGTCATCCTGACGTGAAAGGCACTGTACAAGTGTAAATTTGTTGTTGTAACCCTCACCCTGATCGAAATAAATCCCTCTCTCATTCATTCATTCATTCATTCATTCCTTCCTTCATTCCCTCCCTCTCTTTCTCTCCCTCATCCCACCCCCCACCCCCCCCCCCACCCCATTCCTCCCACCTCCACGAAGAAGGACTTGAGATGGCTGAGGTGCTCGAAGACATCCAGGGTGTAGGTGTCAAAGCGAGCGCGGCGGCGGACTGCGTTCTCTGTGGTCAGTCTCGGGGGGTGTGCCTCCTGCAATCACAGCAGCTATTAACTCCAGCCCACCACCAGCCCCGCATTAACCCCCCCAGCCCTCCCCAGGCTCCCAGCTCACCCATTACCCCTCCCAGCCCACCCCCAGCCCCCATTACCCCTCCCAGCCCACCAACACCAACCCCCCTCATTACCCCCCAACCCCCTAACTCCAGCCCCCCCATTACATCCCCCGATCCATTACCCCTCTGCACCCTATTACACCCACCTCATGCCCACACCAGCCCTCCATTAGCCCCCCAGCCTGCAAACACCAGCCCCATTACCCAACCCCAACCATAACCCCCTGCCCACCAACCCCAGCTCCTCAGGGGGTTGAGGAGAGAGGGAGTTGAGGGAGGGGTGGTTGAGGGCGGAGGGGGTTGAGGGTGGAGGCTGTCGAGGGAGGAGGGGGTTGAGGGAGGGGACTGGTCTCACCTTGAGGAGTTGACAGGGAGTTTGCCCAAAGTTACTGATGATTCCCTCCAGGGCTTTCCTCTCAGTCTCATCAGCGATGGCATCTAGGTCCACCGCGCCTGAGGGAGAGCGAGGCCAAAGAGAGAGAGACAGTGTCAGTCACACAGCACCCTCACTGCCCCCCACCCCCCACCCCCACAACAACATCCCCTCTCTCCCCCACTCCCCCCCTCCCTCACTCACTCACGCACTCACATGTACTCACGCACTCACTAACATGTACTCACGCACTCACATGTACTCACTCAGTCACTCACGCACGCACACACATGTACTCACTCACACATGCACATGTACTCACTCACGCACGCACATGTACTCACTCACGCACGCACATGTACTCACTCACACACGCACATATACTCACTCACACACGCACATGTACTCACTCACGCACATGTACTCACTCACACACGCACATGTACTCACAGTATCTCACACTTTCTTCCACTCACTCGCACTCTCCCTCACACACACTGTCTCATCACACAATTTCATACACACTCTCACTCACTCTCACATACACTCTTTCTCCCTCTCACATACACTGTTTCACAAACTCCCTCCCTCCCTCCCTCTCACATACGCGCTCTCACATACTCATCCCACCTCCCTCTCACTCACTATCTCACTCTCTCACACATACACTCTCCTCCCTCCCTCCCCTGCACACACTCGCTCTCGTACCCTCATATGTGCAGTAGTAGAAGACGTTGAGAGCCTCAACGGCTGCCGGGCCTCTCTGTTTGTAGCCGAAGATCAGATCGATCCACTCGTGGAGGTGATCAGATACAAACTCTGACTCCTAACATTACAGCACACAATCAGGGAGTGTGTGGGGGAGTGAGGGGAGTGTGTGAAGGGAGTGTGTGGAGTGTACAGGGAGCGTGTGTGTGAGGGGAGTGTACATGAAGGGTGTGTACAGGGAGTGTGTGTGTGAGGGGTGTGTACAGGGATTGTGTGTGTGAGGGGTGTGTACAGGGAGTGTGTGTGAGGGATGTGTACAGGGACTGTGTGTGAAGGGAGGGGGAATGGGGAGAGTGGGGATGGGGAGAGGTGGGGTGGTGAGGAGTGGGGGGTGGGGGCCATTACCAGTGCTCTCCGATGTTTGTAGATAAAATCCTCAGGTGAATCAGCCCATTTTGGTAGAACCACGTCCCCCACCTGGTCACCAGTCAACTGTAGGCAACCGAGGTCCAGGTCTGAAGGGGAGAGTGGGGGAGAGAGGGTGGGGGGGAACATAATAATAATATTATAATAATCCTTGCATTTGATATAGCGCTTGTCACGTCTTCTAGACTGTGTCTCAAAGCGCTTTACAGAATATGATGTAAAGTGAATTGACTGTATATTTGTGGAGAAACGCGGCAGCCAATTGCGCACAGCAGCGTCCCCACAGTCGTGGGTTAAAATGGCCAATTTTATTATTGTGTTTTTTTTTGGACGGATTATTATTAGGCGTGTGTGTGTGTGTGTGTGTGGAGTAAGGAAACTTGCCCAAGGCTTCGCCTTGACCTAGCAGGAATTGAACCCAGGTCTCACCCTTGTAAGGCGAGTGCTCTAACCACTGAGCTACAGGACTCAGCTACAATTTAACCCTTTTAGCCCTGGTAACATTCTGGTGAACCTGCCCTGCTGTCCCTCCAAGGCCAATACATCTCTCGTGAGGTGTTGATCTCACCCAAAACTGGCCACAGTCCTCAGGGGATTGGGGGTAGGATGACCTTCTATGACACACCCCAGCCCCTAGCCCCCCAGCCTAGCCCCCCAGCCCCCCACCTCCCCAGCCCAGCCCCCATCCCAGCCTCCAGCTCAACCCTGAGCCCCCACCCGCCCAGCCCAGCTCCTAGCCTCCCAACCCCCCCACTCCACAAGGCCTCCCCACCCCCCCCAAGGCCTCCCCCACCCTCCCATCTCTGTACCATTCAGGTTCTCCAAGAATTCTGGGAAGTAGAAGAATTCTGGGATCAGCTCCTTCACATCCACAGGGTTATCCACTCTGACCTGCCAGGCCGCGGGGACAGCGTGAAACTGCCGGTCAGAGCAGTCAAACCTGCCACAGAGAGACACAGAGTGAGACACAGAGTCTGAGAGAGAGTTGGAGGGGAGGGGGGGGTGAGGACCAGAGTGGAACTGCCAGTCAGAGCAGTCAAACCTGCCATGGAGAGAGACAGAGAGAGAAAGAGAGGGAAGAGGGAGAGAGATACAGAGAGAGAGAGTGTGAGAGAGAGGGAGAGAGACGGAGAGACAGAGAGAGACAGCGCAGTGTCAGAGACAAAGAGTAGACAGACAGAGAGGGAGAGACAGCGTCAGAGAGAGAACGTGTATGCAAGGCTGTATGCGTGTGTGAGACTGTGTGTGTGTGTGTGCGCGAGACTGACCTGCCACTCTGGAGCTGGATGTGGAGGGTAGTGAATGGCTCGGTGCGGATCAGGTAGTGCATGACGCCGGCAGCGTTAGAATAATGGGTCCCATAGTGAAATTTATCAATGGCCCCTGTGGGGTCCTCAAAACTCTCATACCTATGAGTAGAGCAAGGGCATCAGCAATCACACACCCACACAGACACACACACCAACACACACCCACACCAATTCAACAACAACAGTAAAATTACACTTGTATAGCGCCTTACACGTTGGGAGGACGTCCCAAGGCGCTGAAACCCATACACCAACACATACACCAACACACCAATACACACACAAATCAACACACAACAATACACCAACACATATACATCCTTGCACACACATCAACACACACACCAACACACACACATCCCCAGGCAAACCTATCCTCCTCCCTATTCCATAGTCCACACTCCCAACTCACCCATTCATTTCCCCATTCTCTCTCTCATGCATTCCTTCTCCCACCATGTTTTCTCCTCCCCACCATTCTCTCCCCACCATTCTCTCCCCCCACCCCCACCCCACCTTCACCCCCTGTTGTTCCCCTAAGTCCCCATTGGCCACTCACTTCTCCTTCACCTCCTTGGCGTGTTTCTCGTTGACGACCCCAATGGGCCGAGAGAGATCACGGACGGAGGTCCCACTGACCAGCTCCAGCTCCTGAGACGTGTAATCACAGAGGATCCATGGCATCTGGCGGGGGGGGGGTCACACACACACAGTTATCCCCAACTCTAGCCCCCAGCACTCAACCCAAACCCCAACCTCCAACTCAGCCCCAACTCAGCCACAGTCACCAGCGCCAACCCCCAGCCCCCAACCCAGTTCTAGCCACCAACCCCTAACTCAACCTCCAGCTCAGCAAAGCCTCAAACCCCAGCCCCAACTCAGTCCCCAAACTCAACCCCAGCCCCAACTCAACCCCAACCCAACTCAACCCCAGCCCCAATCCCCAGCCCCAGCTCAACCTTCAGCCCAGCAAAGCCTCAAATCCCCCAAACACCAGGTCAGTCCCCAATCCAGCCACACAACATCCTCAGCCCCCAACCACACCCCTGCCCCCAACACAGCCTCCACCCAACCCCCTCCCCCCACCACCCCCGTCTAGACGGACAGTGCAGTGGGAGGGTTACTCTGTTCCTGTCACTCACCACTGGGTACTGGGATAGATCGCTATATGTGCGGCCTGCGATGGTGTTTAGCTGCATCAGATATTCAAAGTTGGAAATCTCTCTCTGAACCCATTTCTGAAAAATGAAAGTTTGCTTTCGTTGGTGTGTTCTTTGCAACAACAACAACAACAAAATTACACTTGTATAGACAGAGCCTTTCATGTCAGGAGGATGTCCCAAGGCGCTGGACAGTCACTGCTTCAGACCTGAACTGGGGTCGCAGTTCAGTCGCAGAGAAAGAGGGGGATTTGTGGGTGAGCGATGGGGCCATTGAAGAGGAGGGTCTTGAGGCGGGACTTGAAGGAGGCCAGGGAGGGGCGAGGTGGGATGGAGTTCCAGAGGTTGGGGGCAGAGTGGCTAAAGGCTCACCCACCAATGGTGGGGCGGGTGGGTTGGGGGACGTGGAGCAGGCCAGAGCCTGCTGAGTGGATAGGGTGGGCAGGTTGGTAAAGGGATAGGAGGTCACAGATGTAGGGTGGGGCGAGGCTTTAAATGTGAGGACCAGGATCTTGAATTGGATCCTCTGGGTGATGGGGAGCCAATGGAGTCGGGTGCGGATGGGGGAGATGGAGTCACAGAGTTTGGAGCGGTAGAGGACACGGGCCACAGAGTTCTGGATTACCTGCAACTTGTGCAGTACATAATGTAAAGTGTAGTGACTAATTTTTGTGGCTGAAACATAGTAGTCAATTGTGCATAGCAGCACAAACAGTCGTGGATTGCGTGACCATATAATAATTTTTTAATTTGAATATATAATCCTTGCATTTTATATAGTGCCTTATCATGTCTTCCAGATTGTGTCTCAAAGCGCTTCACAGGATATACTGTAAAGTGAATTGACTGTATATTTGTGGGCAAAACATGGCAGTCAATTGCACACAGTAGTGTCCCCACAAATAGTCGTGGGTTGAAATGAACAATTTTATTATTGTTTTGTATTTGAGGGATTATTATTAGGCGTGCGTGCGGAGTAAGGAAACTTGCCCAAGGTTTCGCCCTGACCTGTCTGGAATTGAACACAGGTTCTCTCGCTTGCAAGACGAGCGCTCTAACCACTGAGCTACAGGGACTCCATGTACCTGAGTTAATCCAGATGCTTTCAGCAGCTCCTGGGGGGAGCGGGAGCCAAAGTAGAATAGATTGGGGGGTCGTGTTCCCAGGATCCTGGAGTAAACCTTGTTCCTAACCTGTCAACAAGCAAATCAGAGATGGAATAATCCCATGAGCAACTGGGATCAGATGGTCAGTCTCTCACACTGAGACAGAGAGCAAGAGATAGAGAAAGATAGAGAGAGAGGTGAGAGATAGAAGGAGAAAGAGAGATAGAAAGAGAGAAAAAGGGATACATAGAGAGAGATAGAGATAGATAGAGAGATACAGAGAGAAAGAGAGAAAAATGAACGATCGAACGAACAGATAGGGAGAGGCAGAAACAAAAGAGATAAGGACAGAGAGGAGAGAGAGAGAGAGACAGCATCAGGGAGAGAGGATAGAGGAGAGACAGTTAGAGAGAGAGAGAGAGAGAGAGAGAGAGACAGCATCAGAGAGAGAGATGCGTGCGAGAGAGAGAGAACAACAACAACAACAACAAAATTACATTGATAGAGCGCCTTTCGTCGGGAGAGACGGAGAAAGAGAGAGTGAGGTGAGAGTGACAGATGAGAGCGAGAGGCGAGAGAGAGAGAGAGATGTGGGAGATAGAGAGAGAAAGAGGTGAGAACGAGAGAGGTAAGAGAGAGAGAGGCGATAAAGAGACAGAGGCAGAGAGAGAGACGTCAGAGAGAGATAGAGAGAGGGGGGGAGATAGAGACACGAGAGAGACAGAGAGAGACAGAGAGAGAACGGGTACCTTCTTTTTGAAGTTGATGAAGTAGTTGGATTGGTCAATGAAGAACAGCTCGAGGGCCGACCGGCGCAGGTTATACCGGCGGAGATGGACCTCACGCAGGTGAGCCAGTGGGCGCTTAAAATCGTAGCCAATCCCTGACGACGACAACAACAGCTCAGTCTGACATCCCACAACCAACCCACCCTCCCTCCCTCCCTCTTTGCCGCCCTCCGTCCCTCTCCTTCCCTCCCTGCCTGTCTTCCTACATGCCTCTTTCCCTCCACGCCTCCCTCCCTGCCTCACAACTTCGCCCCCCTCCCTCCGTCCCCCCCACCTCCCTCCCTCTCCCACCTCCCCACCTCCCTCCCTCCCTCCCCCCCACCCCACCTTCCCTCCCTCCCTCATCCTCTCTCTCCCTCTATCCCTTCCTCTCACATAGTCTCTCACAGTCTCTTACACATACACCCTCCCTCCTTCCCTCCCTCTGGAGCTCTCTACTCTAACCCCATTCCCTGCTCTCTCTCTCTCTCCTCATGGTGTTTGTGCTGGTGCTCACTCCTCTACCGGAGCTCTCTCTCTCCACCCTGTTCCCCCGCTGCCTGTCTCGGAGCCTTACCCTCCTCGGTCTCCTCTTTCTCAGTGCTGCCGTCGTAGAAGTAAATGTGTTGATTGGTGACCTCCAGGCGACCGGTCACAACAGCCATGATAGTGATCAGCTCACAGTCTTCCGCGATCACCAGCTTCTCCTTCAAACTAGGCTCCTCCACCTCCGCCCTAACCACACACACATACACACACACCGTGATTAGCCGGGTGTCTGTCTGACTGTCCACCACAACCTGTTTGTGGGGACGCTGCTGTGCGCAATTGGCTGCCGCGATTCGCCCACAAATATTCAGTCAATTCAATTCACAGTATATTCTGTGAAGCGCTTTGAGACGTCGATAAGATGTAAAAAGCTCTGTATCAAATGCAAGGATTATTATTATTATTATTATTACTCACTGCTGGGAAACGGAGGCGTGTGGGGGTAAGGAAACTTGGGAAACATTTCTCCCTGACTGGGAATCAAACCCAGGTCTCTCGCTGGTGAAGCGAGTGTTGCGAGTGAAGCGAGTATTGTAACCACTAAGCTACAGGACTCCATAGGTTGCTATAACCAATACAGCTGTATACTATAACTCACTCTCTCTCGCTCTCATTCTTGCACTCGTGCTCTCTTGTCTCTCTCATTCTCTCTCTTGCTCACTCGCTCGCACTCACTCACTCGCTCACTCTCTCACTCTCTCACTCTCACATTCACCCTCCCTCCCTCCCTCCCTCCCTCACACTCACTGTTTGTTGAGGAAGAGCAGATCCTCTTCGGGCAGTTGATCATCTCCGAGTTCACTGACCTTCGCCTCCTTCGCCACAGCCAGAGGGAGAGTCTGGGCAGCCCCGCTCAGCGGGTCAGATCCTAACAGTGAGAGAAAGAGAGAGGGAGTGTGAGAGGGAGAGAGGGAATGTGAGATGGAGTGTGAGAGAGAGAGAGGGAGAGAGGTGGGGAGACAGCTAGAGGGAGAGTCTGGGCTGCCCGCTCAGAACCTACAGAGAGAGGTAGAGTGTGAGAGATAGAGGGGAAGCAAGTGGGAGAGAGGGACGGAGGGAGTGTGAGAGGGGGAGAGAGCCAGAGGGAGAGTCTAGGCAGCCTCACTCAGCGGGTCAAACTCTAATACAGAGAGAGGGAGGGAGTGTGAGACAAAGAGGTGGAGAGAGGGAGTGTGAGAGAGGGGGAGAGAGGGATCATAAGAGAAAGGGGAAGAGAGAGAGGGAGAGAGAGAGTGAGGGAGAGGGAGGGATAAGAGATGGGGAGAGAGAGCGAGAGAGAGCTCAGCGGGTAGGATCCTAACACAGCCAGAGAGGGAGAGAGAGCGCGGGAGAGAGGGAGAGTCTGAGCAGCTATCCTGCTCAGCGGGTCAGATCCTAGTACAGAGAGGGAGAGAGATAGTGTGTGAGATAGACAGAGGGGGAGAGAGAGAGGGAGGGAGAGAGAGAGAGAGAGAGAGACAGGGAGCGTGAGAGAGAGGGAGGGAGCGTGTGTGAGAGAGGGAGGGAGAGAGAGTGTGGGGTGGTGATGGGGCAGAGTTGGGGTAATATGGGTGGGGGGCTGTTACCCTGATTGTCCCTCAGGGCACTGGCATCATGATGTGGGTCAAAGTTGTAGTTTGGGATGAGTTTGAATCGCATCCTGGTGTAGGTTTCTGCAGTGGACAACTTCCAGTGAACAGGAGGGGGGTCCCTACAGACAGAGAAACAGAGACAGTTACACATACACCTCACCTCACACACAGTCACACACACACATCTCACCTCACACACAGTGTCACACACACACACACACCCTCCTCACCTCCCCGTCACACAAGGTCACACACATAATCACACACAGTGATGCAATAAGTCACACACACAATCATACACATCCCCTCCTCACCTCCCCTTCCCATACACAGTCACACACACCCGACTCACCTCCCCTTCACACACAGTCACACACACCCCACTCATCACCCAACTGCCCCTCACCCAACCCTCTCCTCCCCTTCACAGACACAGTCACACACAGCCTCACCACACAGTCACGCACACAATCACACACACAGTGATGGAGACAGTCACACACAATCACACAGACAGTCACACACACAGTGACAGAGCCAGTCACAGGGAGGGAGAGGGAGAGTGTTGGGAGGGGAGGGAGAGAGGTGGGAGAGAGAGGTGGGAGTGGCTGGGTGAGGAGGGGTTGGGAGAGGAGGCGTTGAGTAAGGAGGGGGTTGAGTGAGGAGGGGGTTGTGAGAGGATGGGGTTGAGTGAGGAGAGGGTTGAGTGAGGAGGGGCTGGGTGGGGAGGGGGCAGGGTGAGGAGGGGGGTTGGGTGAGAGGCGGTTGTGTGAGGAGGAGGTTGTAGGGAGGGGGTTGGGTGAGGGGCAGTTGGGTGAGGAGGGGGTTGAGTGAGGAGGGGGTTGAGGTAGGAAGGGGCTGGGTGAGGAGGGGGTTGGAAAAGAAGGGGGTTGAGTGAGGAAGGGTTGAGTGAGAAGGGGTTGGGTGAGAAGGGGTTGAGTGAGGAGGACTTGAGTGAGAAGGGTTTGGGTGAGGAGGGGTTAGGGATGGAGGGGGCTGAGTGAGGATGTTGGGGTCTGACCTGTAAGCCCAGACACCGCGGGGGAGGTGAGGAGACGTCTCAGTGCTGCCCAGTGCCCTCGGACAGACAGCTGGTGGGTGCTGTTCTGCTTCAACACACTGTAGTATCTGGCGTTCTCATAGCGAACCCGCTTCATCACAGGCTGGAAAACCACCTCCTACAACAACAACAACAAAATTACACTTGGACAGAGGCTTTCATGTCAGGAAAGGCACTGGGCCCTCCTCACCCAGCCCCTCCTCAACCAGCCCCTGCTCACCCAACCGGGGACGGAGGTGGGGGGGGGGGGAAGGGAAAGGGGGAAATTATGAGTTGCCGATGGGACCGTTGAAGAGGAGAATCTTGAAGCGGGACTTGAAGGAGGTCTGTGAGGGGGCAAGGCAGAGGGACTGCTGGATGGAGTTCCAGAGGTTGGGGGCAGAAGAGGACACGGGCCGCAGAGTTCTGGATTATCTGCAGCCTGTGGAGGGAGGAATTGGGAAGGCTGATCAGCAGGGCATTTGCATACTCGAGCCGGGATATAATGAAGGCCTGGATGAGGGTTTCAGCGGCTTTGAGGGTAAGGTAGTGAGAGGGGAGGGAGGGTGGGTGCATTAGAGACAAACACACACACAGAGATCTCGCACCCCATCAACAACAGCAACAAAATTACATTTGTATAGCACCTTTCACAACAGGCGGACGTCCCAAGGCGCTGGACAGGTTACCGCTTCAGACCCCAGTTAAGGATTGGGGTGCGAGGAGTCGCCAATGGGACCATCGAAGAGGAGAGTCTTGAAGCGAGAAGACTCAACCACAAGCCCCCACCCCAACTCATAGCAACCACCCCTCGGTAATAATAACACTAATAATATTAATAAAAATAATCCTGGTGTTTGACCCAGCGCCTTATCATGTTTTCTTTAGCGCCTTGGGACGTCCTCCCGACGTGAAAGGCGCTATATAAATGTAAATTGTTGTTGTTGTTGTTGTTCTGGACTGTGTCTCAAAGCGTTTCACAGAATATACTGTAAAGTGAATTGACTGTATATCTGTGGGCAAAACGGGGTAGCCAATTGCGCACAGCAGCGTCCCCACAAACTCTGACCCCCCTCCCACTCTCCCCAGCCCCCACCCACCAGCCACCTCCCACTCTCCCGGCCCCCTCCCTCTCTCCTCATCCTCCACCCCCCGTCCCCCTCCCCCTCTCTCCTCTCCCACTCTCCTTGGCCCACCTCGTCCCTCCCATACACCCTTCCCCTCTCTCCAGCCCCGCCCCACTCTTCCTGGCCCCCTCCCCTGCCCCCACTCCCCGTCTCCCCTCTCCCCCACTGTACCTGGAAGCGTGCTCGGCTCTCCTCTCTCTCACGCTCCCTCCGCAGGGCGCTGTTCATCAGGGAATCATAACAGGAATTCCAGAACTCAGACATCAGCCGGTGACTGGAGCCAAAGGTGTCATCTTCAAACTGGGACATCACAGGCAATACCTGGGGGGGGAAGGGGAGGAGAGAGAGTGTGGGGTGAGGAGGGGCAGGGTGAGTGAGATTGAGTGAGTGAGAGTGTCAGTGCGAGAGAGAATGAGTGCGTGAGAGAGAGTGAGAGTGTCTATGAGAGAGTGGGAGAGTGAGTGAGTGAGTGAGTGAGTGAGTGAGTGAGTGAGTGAGTGAGTGAGTGAGTGAGTGAGTGAGTGAGACCAGACAGACAGACAGACAGATAGAGTGTCTGTGCAAGAGAGAAAGAGTGAGTGTGTGCGAGAGCAATGGATGAGCACGAGGAGGGTGAGTGAGGGGAGGGAGAGGGTGCGGAGGGGAGGGGAGAGATGGGGAGGGGGAGCGTGGGGAGGGTGAGTCTGACCTCTTTGTTGATGAACGCCCGCCATTCTGGAGTCTCACAGAAAACCTGGAAATCCTCGTAGAAGGTGGGGCTGCCATTAGTGGGGGGCAGGAAGGGCAGGTGTAACTGTAGCTGGAGCACCTGGTAAGACTGATCCAAGAGCGTGCGGGCAATGGGCACCAGGTAGGAGTAGACCTCAGTACAGCTGCCCCCCCGACTGCCCAGAGCTGCGTCCAGCTTCCCCAACAGGTAACAAGCCTGCTCTCTCTGCAGCACTGGCATCACCTGCAACAGGCTGTGGAGCTTCACACAAGCCATAGCACACACCTGGGGAGATGGGAGGGAGAGGAAAGGGCAGAGTTATTGCGTAGCTCAGTAGTTAGTGCACTCGCTTGACTTACAAGCGTGAGAGGCCTGGGTTTCGAATCCAGGCAGGTCAGGTCATGTCAGGGCGAAACCTTGGGCGAGTTTCCTTATTACACACACACACATACACACGTGATAGTAATATCTCCCCCAAAAACCTAGAATAATTTGGTCACTCAATCCACAACTATATGTGGGGACGCTGCTGTGCACAATTGGCTGTGTTTCGTCCACAAAATGTTCAGTCAATTCACTTTTCAGTATAATCTGTGAAGCGCTTTGAGATGTCTATAATTTCAAGATCCTCACTCTTGTTTCCAAATCTCTCCATTCCTCTGCATCCCCCTACCTCTCTGACCTCGTCCCAACAGCACCTGTTGCCTTCGCTCCACTTGGTCTGGCCTCTTCCTTGTCCCCCCGAATCCTCCGTTCCACCATCAGCGGCCGGGCCTTCAGTCACTACACCCCAAAGCTCTGGAACTCCCTTACTCACTCCCTTCGCCTCACCCCCCTTCTTTCCCTTCCTCACTCCCTTCGCCTCGCCCCTTCCTCTCTCCCCTTCTTTCCCTTCCTCACTCCCTTCCCCCTGCCCCTTCTCTTCCTACTTTCAGGTCTCGGCTAAAGGCCTTTCTTATCGACTGCGCTTTTGGTCACCTTCTTACCCTTCTGCCTGGTTCGGCCCCGGGATCCGTTACTGGGAAGCGCTTTGAGACGCCGTGCAGTGTGGAGTGAGGGAGGGCGCTGTATAAATCCAACAGAAATACAGAGACACACAGGGATACACAAGGGGACACAGAGACACACAGGGAGCCTGACCTGAATGTCCTCCTGTACGATGTAGCCCAGGATGAGCCGCAGCCCAATCTGCGCCATCTCCCTAAGGTCAGACGTGCCATTGTCTACATGATACCAGACTCCCAGCTTGTCCAGCAGGTTAATCATCCCCTCAAACACCTGTAACACCAACACACATAGCATATGTCACACAGTGAGGGATCACAGCCTCTCATCCACCCCCTCGCCCCCACCAGCTCCCCTCTCTGCCCTCCACCAGGATATTCCCAGCAACAGAACAGATATCGAGCCTACTGTCCCTGGTTCCTGAGCCAGGCTGAGGTCCACAGTATATCCAAGGCTCTTTCTCTCTCTCTCAATGCTGATGACAGCACAGCCCCAGCACTGGCCCATCAGCAGGACCTGGAAAGGCAAACCAGTCACTGGGGGCAGGGAATCCTCCCACTACAGTTCCTGTTAACCCTGCAGCCAAAGCACGCACGCAAGCACGAACGGGGAGGGTGGGCCTAGCTGGACAAGCTGTGGGAAAGCTTGACCAGACAGTGCTCTCAATGGCCAAGCTATTGTGTGGGTTTAGCTGGTTAGACTCCAGCAGTCACCCCAACACACACTCTGGGCTCCCCCACTCCGCAAACACACTCTGGGCTCCTCCCCTCGCCCCACCCACCCTCAAGCCTTGGCTCTTGCCAACCTGCGCCTAATATTCTCCATATGTTTTAGATATGCAGCTGATAACTGTGACGGGTTTCCATGTGTGTGTGTGTGTCTCAGACAGATACCCGGCTGGTCGCCATGACGGGGTCCAGGCTCCTCACCTTCTCGCTCCACAGGGCGCGGTTGTTCAGACCCTCTGAGAACAGGAAGTCCTGGAGAAGCCGGAGGAGCCGCAGGAAGTTGCTGGCGTGAGTCCCGGCCACGGTGCTCACCGCGTCCTTCACATCCGAGAACGCCGACTCCAACATCAGCTCCAGCAGACTGCAACAGCGGGGTCAGAGGTCAGGAGGGAAACAGAGGTCAGGGGTTAGGGGGTAGATGTCAGGGTCAGAGGTCAGAAGGCAATGGTCAAGGAACAGAGGTCAGAAGGACAGAGGTCCCGGCGCGCTTAACAGTGACAGCAACAACAAACCTTCACGTCAGGAGGACGTCCCAAGGCACTGGATGGAGACTGACTCTGAGGCAGGCGGAAGAGGGAGTGAGGAGGGGACCGTAAACACAAACGAAAAGGAAGGTCTTTAGGTGGGATTTGGAGGTGGAGGAGGCAGGAGAGAGGGGGTAAGGCGGAGGGATTGGCAGAGAGGAGAGAGTCCCAGAGTTTCGGGGCGCAGTGGCTCTGGAATTCCTTCCCTCACTACCTTTGTCTTGCCCCCTCTTTTCTCACTCCCAGCTGAAGATCTTTCTCTTCGACCGCGCCTTTGGTCACCTTTCTACCATTCTACCTGCCCCTGGCTTGGTCCAGGGATCCGCTATTGTGAAGCGCTCTGAGACACCGTCCGGCGTGGAGGACGTTATATAAGTCAAAGTTGTTGTGGTTGTTGTTGTTGAAGAAGTGGATGGTGGAGCGGAGATGGACGAGAGACAAACAAGAGGTTAGAGACAGGCGAGGAGGCCAACCACAACAACTTGGATTTACACAGCGCCCTCCTTTACTCCACACTGGACGGCGTCTCAGAGCACTTCACAATAACGGATCGCGGGGCCGAGCCAGGGGGAGAGGGAAGAAGGTGACTGAAAGCGCGGTGGAAAAGAAAGGTCTTTAGACAAGACCTGAAAGTAGGAAGAGAGGAGGGGAGGCGAAGGGAGTGAGGAAGGGAGTTCCAGAGCCTCGGGGAATAGTGGCTGAAGGCAAGGCCGCCGAGGGTGGAGCAGAGGATTCGGGGGACAAGTAGGAGGCCAGATACGGTGGAGCGAAGGCAACGGATGCTGTTGTGAGGAGAGAGGAGGTCAGTGAGGTGGGGGGGTGCAGAGGAGTGGAGGGATTTGAACAGAAGAGTGAGGATCTTGAAATCGATCCTCTCTGGGACAGGGAGCCAGTGAAGTCTGGCAAGGACTGGGGTAATAGGAGAGCGAAGTTTGGTGCAGGTGAGAATGCGGGCGGCAGAGTTTTGAATGAGTTGGATTTTATGGATTGTAGTGGAGGGGAGACCGGCGAGGAGGGCGTTGGAAGAGACCAGCCAAGAGGTGACAAAGGCATGGATCAGGGTTTCAGCGGAGTTTTGGAGCGAGATATTGGTGAGGCCATTGGAATAGTCCAGGCGGGAAGTGACAATGGAGTGGAGGGTTTGGTTCGTGTAGGTGGTGAGGTGCGGGCGGAAGGGGGAAGTTGACTGGGGAGAGGATGGGGGAGGGGGGGGATGGGTAGTGCTGTGGGAGGGGGTCCTGACCTGCGTTTGATCTCATCGGGCGGGCGGACCAGCTGGCAGGCGGTGCCCAGTTTGGTGAGGACGGAGAAGACTTGCCCGCGCTCGCGCCAGGCGGCCTCCTCCCCACCCTCCACTCCTCGCCACGACACACAGAACATCAGGTTAGTCAGCACATTACACAGCTCCTCCTCTGGGGTCTGCTACACAACACAGGACACAGAGTGAGACACAGGCCCCTCACCAAACCCTCCCTCACCGCCCGGCCTACCCCACCCCCAACCAGCCCCTTCACCACACACTCCCTCCCCACCCAGCCTCCGCAACCCCCTCCCCTACCCTTTCCCCGCCCGGCCTCCCCAAACCCCTCCCCACCCGGCCTCCCCCAGCCACTCCACGCCTGGCCTCCCGCACCCCCAACCAGCCCCCTGAACACCCCTCCCGGCCCGGTACCTGTGGGTTGCTGGTGTTGGACATGTCATCACTGGCCGGGTTGTCCTGGGAGATGGTCTCGTCGAGGACGTTGGAGAGGCTGGAGCTCTTGTGAGCCCCGAGGATGGGGAAAGCCCGGAAGGGCTCGGAGGGGGAGGGGGTGTCGCAGGCACTGTCGGGGGTCATGGTTCCGCTCTCGGCTCGCGCCAGGGACCCCCTGCTGGGCAGTGAACCCCCGCTCGACACCTCCGGTCCCAGGGGGTCGAAGGCCGAGGAGGTGAAGGGCGAGAGGGGGTGGTAGGGGATGTCCTCGAGGGGTCTGGCCAAGCCAGGGATGTCTATGGTGTTGGAGGACGAGGAGACGCTGCCACTGTCCAGGCAGATGATGCTGTTACATTGGGCGGAGGAAGGAGATATTGGGAGGTCACCAGCCTGGCTGCCCAGCTCCACGTGGAAGGGGAGGAAGACCTCTGAGTCAGGGTTGCTGTCCGCGTGCTGGAGGGGAGCGCTAGGCTTCCCGGAGACTCTCGCCTGCTCCCCACCCACAAACCCCCCGGACAGGCTGGGCTCCCTGGAGCCATACGACTCCCTGACGTAGAGTTTGGTCAGGATGTCCTGCCACCCGACCTGCCGAGCCAGCTGCCGGGTAACATCTTGCTGGGAGTGGATCAGATGGAACAGCTGCCAGAGGGATGGAGAGGGGAGGAGAGGGAGAGGGGAGGAGAGGGAGAGGGGAGGAGAGGGAGAGGGAGTGAGGGGGTGTGAGGGAGGGAGAGAGAGAGGGGAGAAGAGGAGGAGAGGGAGGGAGAGAGAGAGGGGAGGAGAGGAGGAGAGAGAGGGAGAGAGAAGGGTGAGGGAGGGAGGGTAGGAGGGAGGGGAGCAAGGAAGGGTGGGAGGGAGAGAAAAAGCGAGAGAGAATAGTTGAGAGAAGGGAAACAGACAGACGGACGGATGGACGGACGGACAGGAAGAGAGAGAGAGAACATTTCACATCAAAATCAATATTTATTTCTATCACTTTCCAATGAAGTTAATAAATACTAAAGTCTCACGGTGATTTCCCTCTCTCCCAGCCCCCTCGCCTCCCCCACCCATTACCCCCACCATCAGTGGCTGAAGCCTTCATGAAAATTGTCCCCTTTGCATCTATCGTCCCCCCTCCCTACATCCGTCTACAAATACTCCCTAAACGCACCCCCTCATCTCCCCGCTCCCCCAACCTCCCCACCCCCCCACTGCAGTATATCTCCCCATTTCCCCCACTGCTCAGCTCAAGTGAAATAATAATAATAATCCTTGCATTTGACCCAGCGCTTTATCACGTCTTCTAGACTGTGTCTCGAAGCGCTTCACAGAATATACTGTAAAGTCAATTGACTGTGTGTTTTGTAGGCGAAATGCGGGAGCCAATTGCCACAGCAGCGTCTCACAAACTGTCCTGGATTGAAATTACCAATTTATTATGTTTTAAAGGGATTATTATCCCTGGAAAAACAATCCACCAATCGACTAACAACCTATTTACAACAAGAACAACAACAAAATTACACTTGTACAGGGCCTTTCACGTCAGGAGGACGTCCCAAGGCGCTGGACAGTCACTGTGTCAGACCCGAGCTGGGGACGGAGTGGGGGAAGGGAGGATTAGGAGTTGCCGATGGAACCATCGAAGAGGAGGGTCTTGAGGCGAGACTTGAAGGAGGCCGGGGAGAGGGTGAGGTGGAGGGACTGAGGGATGGAGTTCCAGAGGTTGGGGGCAGAGTGGCTAAAGGCTCACCCGCCAATGGTGGGGCGGGTGGGTCAGGAGATGTGGAGCAGACTGCTTACTGGCAAACTGCTGGTAAACAGAGGCATATGGAGTAAGGAAACTTGCCCAAGGTTTCGCCCTGCCCCGGGAATCGAACCCGGGTCCTCTCGCTTGCGAGGCGATAGCTCTAACCACTGAGCTACAGGACTTCACTGTATAAATACATACAGTTATTGGGAGTGACAAACGGAGTTAACCCTTGCCCGGTACCTACCTTCCTGCAGATCTGTAGCCGGACAGTCAGCTCAGCTCTGTGGGACAAGTGCACCACTGCCAACAGGTCCTTGTAATTTGGTACAGCATCTATTGAAGCAACAAGACTTACTGACAACACAGCTCACTCACTCGCTCACTCACAGTCGCTCCTTACATTCACTCACTCACTGAAACACCCACTTGCTCCCTCGCTCACACAGTCAGTCACTCGTACATTCGCTCACTCACTCACTCACTTGCTCGTTCACACTCACTCACTCACTCACTCACTCACTCATATTTGCTCACTCACTCACTCACTCACTCACTCACTCACTCACTCACTCACTCACTCACTCATATTTGCTCACTCGCTCACTCATACATTCACAGTTGCTCGCTCACCCGCCCATGCACCCACCCTTCCACACACTCACTCGCTCGCTCGTTCACTCACTCGTTCACTCGCTCAAACATTCGTTCATTCACTCACTCATACACTTACACTCACTCGCTCGCTCGTTCACTCACTCGTTCACTCGCTCAAACATTCGTTCATTCACTCACTCATACACTTACACTCACTCGCTCACTCGCATGCACGCACGCACACACGCACAATCACATACGCATAGCTGCCAACCTTTTTTAACAAAAAAAAGTACTCCTGAAAGCTAAAAACAGTGTTTTGTAGTAAAAAAAAGTATTTTCCCCAGAACCTACCGGTATTTAACGAAAAAATTACAGCGCGAAAAGACGCCAAGTAAAATGGGACTTCAAAATCCCCAGTGTGGCAAAAATTGCGTTAAGTGGGAGGTCCCTACTGTGTTTCTGTATATGAAAAAAATCATTCCCAGTAATGCCTTCGCCCAGCCTAGAGCCTAGCGCTAACATTTACAGTGTGTCAGCGATGGCATAATGTAGGTCGCACTGCTATTGAAGGGACGGAGAGATGGTTAAAGAGAAAGAGAAAGAGACTGAGACAGAGACTGAGACAGAGAGAGACAGAGAGAGACAGAGAGACTGTGAGTGAGATTGTGACAGCCAGAGACTCAAACAGAGAGAGAGAGAGACACAGAGAGAGAGAGAGACAGAGAGAGAGACAGAGAGAGAGAGAGAGAGAGAGAGAGCGCAACCGAGACAGAGAGAGGGAAAGAGACACGGAGAGAGAGAGAGACACAGAGAGAGACTGAGACAGAGAGAAGGAGAGACAGACAGACAGCATGGAACATTCGGATTTTCCAAAAAACTTATTTTAACAAAAAAAATCGTACTGCCGTATTTACTGCAATTTACCGTACTAAATACGGCAAAAACGTACTGGTTGGCAGCTCTGCAAACGCACTCACATACACACTCACTCAACAACAACTTGCATTTACACAGCGCCCCTCACGCAGGCTAGCGCCCCAGAGCGCTTGACAGCGGCAGAGCATAACGCCGAGCCAAGGGCGTGGGGGTGAGGAGGAGGTGGCCATAGGTCTGGTCAAAGAACAAGGTCTTGAGGCGTGACCCGAAGATGGGAAAGGAAGTGGCAAGGCAGGGGGGATAGGGGAAGAATGTTCCAGAATATTGGGGCTTAATGGCTGAAAGTGTCAATTGACTGTATATTTGTGGCCGAAATGTGGCAGCCAATTGCACACAGCAGTGTCCCTACAAACAGCTGTGGGTTGAAATGACCGATTTTATTATTGTGTTTTTTTTGGACAGATTATTATTAGGCGTAAGGTGGAGTAAGGAAACTTTCCCAAGGTTTCTCCCTGACCTGGTTTCAAACTCAGGTCTCATGCTTGTAAGGCGAGTGCTCTAATCGCTGAGCTACAGGACTCTACAATACACCGTCAAGTGAATCGACTGTATATTTGTGGGAGAGCGAAATGCGGCAGCCAATTGAGTACAGCAGTGTCCACACAAACAGCTGTGGGTTGAAATGACCAATTTTAAAAATATATATATTATCAGGCGTGCGTGCGTGCGTGTGTGTGGAATAAGGAAACTTGCCCAAGGTTTCGCCCTGACCTGACCTGGACCTGCCTGGATTCAAACCCAGATCTCATGCTTGGCAAGGCAAGCGCTCTAACCGCTGATCTTACAGGACTTACCGGATGCCATGACCTGCTCGAAGAGGCCACAGACGAGGGAGACGGAGACTGGGACGTCCTGTAGAAAGCTGACCAGCCCCTGGTAACCCACCTCACGTAACTTCACTCTCTGTTTACACCGCTCAGCTACTCGCTCCCACTTCAACAACTTGTGGAGGATCTGAGAGACAAGAGTGTGAGACACCAACACACACACACACACACATTTATACACTGGCACACTCAAATACACACTCACTTATACACTGATACTCTAACACACTCACATATACAACAACAACAAAATGACACTTATAGAGCGCCTTTCACGTCGGGAGGACGTCCCAAGGCACTGAACAGTCAGGTTGGGACATGAGCAGGTCACTGACACATACACACACTCACAGACAATCACATGCACACACTCACACACAATCACATGCACTTACACTCACATATACACTGACACACTCAAATATTGGCTGACACACATGCACATATCCACTTACACATTCCTGTACACTTACATGCAAATATACGCTGACACACTCATGCACACTCCCTCACTCTCATATACATTGACACACTTACACACTCACACAATAATAATAATCCTTGCATTTGATATAGCGTTTTTCACGTCTTCTAGACTGTGTCAAAGCGCTGCACAGAATATAATGTGAAGTGAATTGACTGTATAAGTGTGGGCGAAACACGGCAGCCAATTGCGCACAGCAGCGTCCCCACAAACAGTCGTGGGTTGAAATGGCCGATTTATTAGTGTTGTTTTTTTTTGGAGGGATTATTACTCAGCATGTGTGTGTGTGTGTGTGTGTGTGTGTGTGTGGAGTAAGGAATCTTGCCCAAGGTTTCGCCCTGACCTGCCCGGATTCGAACATAGGTCTCACGCTTGTAAGGCTCTAACCACTGAACTACAGGAGCTCCATACATTTACACACTCACAAATACACTGTCAGACATACACACTCACATACTTACACATTCACATATTTGACACACACACATTCACTCACACACATATATGCTGACATACTTACACATACTCGCATGCACTTACACTCATACTTCACAGTCACTGACACTTTCACACTCACACCAAGATACACATACACTCATACACTTATACACTCACAGACACCTTCACACTCACACTGGGATACACTTACAACCACAGCATCACACACTTTTCATATGCATAGTCACACTGCCTCACTGTCATACAGCCTTTCACGTAGTCTCTCACACACACAGAGTCACACACACACAGTCTCTCACACAGACACACACACAGTCTCACACACACACAGTGACATGATGGGGGGCTATCTCACCCTGAGGACCCTCTCCTGTACATGTTCAGTGTAGCTGGGGTCCAGGAGGAGGCTGTACAGAGCGTCCACGTTCCCTGCCTCCAGCAACAGCGACGACACCATTTCCCGTGTCCCCCCCGTCCTCATCATCCCCAACAATAGGTCCAGAGCCCCACACACCTACCGTCATACAGAGAGGGGGTCAGAGAGAGGGGCAGAGAGGGGGGCAGAGAGGGGAGGAGGGGTCAGAGAGGGGAGGTGGCTTCAGAGAGGAGCTCAGAAAGGGATGGATAGAGAGGGGAGAGAGGGCGTCAGAGAGGGGAGGGGGGCTGGCAAAAACACGACACCGCACCCCACTTACCCATCTTTCCCACCCCAACCCACCCACCTGTATTCATTTTCTCCCAGCAAATTATCCCCCCCAATGCCCCTCTTCTCTGATGCCCATCTCAGACCTCATTCTCTGACACCCCTCCTGACCCTCTCCCCTCTCTGACACCCTTTCCCCTCGCTGACCCCTCCTCTCTCTGACCCCTTCTCCCCTCTCTGGCCCACCCCTCCCGTCTCCGACCTCCATCTCTGACTTCCCCCTCCCATCCGCTCCCCACCCCTGCCCCCCACCCTCTCATCCCCTCCCCGCCTGCCCCCATCCCCTCCCACCCTCTCTCCCCCATCTCCCCTGTCCCCTGGCTCCCCCTGTACCTGCTCCTCGTCGCTGACAGCCAGTATGAAGGAGACCAGGCTCATAAACTCCTCGGAGGTGGAGGATTTGGAGAGAAAGTCTCCCACAAGACTGAAAAGCGAGATCTGAACTGTCTTCGCCTCAACCATGGCTGTGGCCTCCGAACTGTGGGGAAATCAGTCACAGTGTCAGCCTGTCACCCCCTCACCCGCGCCCCCCGCCAGTTCATCACCACCTTATTCCCCCTCATCACACCTTCACTCCCTCACCTCCTCATCCCCATCACCCTCTCACACCACCCTCCACGCAGGAACCCCCCACCTTATCACACTTTCACTCCCCCACCTCCTCACCCCCGTCATAATCCTTGAATTTTATGTAGCATCTTGTCATGTCTTCGAGTGACAAATTTGTTATTTTGTTTTGGAGGGATTATTATCAGGCGTGTGTGTGGAGTAAGGAAACTTGCCCAAGGTTTTGCTCTGACCTGACCTGCCTGGATTCGAACACAGGTTGTAAGGCGAATGCTCCAACCGCTGAGCTATAAGACTCGAAACCCCCCAAACTCACCCGTAATGTTTCCGCATGGAGTCTAGGATGTATTGCACGCCATATTTCTTGCGGATTCGCTGTCTGTGTTCCTTCATGACGGTGGAGAGATACTGGATGTGGCCTGTGAGATAGACACCTGGCATTGCCACACAGCTGGGCACACAGGCCGGGGGGTGGGGCAAGGGGGTAAAGGGGGTACAGAGAATCCGAGGGGGGTGGCAGACGACCGAAAGAGCAGTCAAAGAGGTCAAAGAGTCGAAGTCTTGAGGCAAGAAAGACAGATAAAGGGAGAGAGAGATTGTCATAGGCAACGGCAGAGACAGAGGCAGTCATTTGATATTGAGTCTTATCACTTCGTTGAGACGTCTCAAAGCGCTTCGTGGGATAATAATAATCCTTGCATTTGAGATAGCGCTTTTCACATCTTCTAGACTGCTAGACTGTGTCTCAAAGCGCTTCACAGAACATACTGTAAAGTGAATTGACTGTATATTTGTGGATGAAACACGGCAGCCAATTGCGCACAGCAGCGTCCCCACAAACAGTCGTGGTTTGAAATGAACCAATTTATTATTGTTTTATTTCATTTATTATTATTGTTGAGGGATTATTATCAGGCGTGCGTGTGTGTGTGTGTAAGGAAACCTGCCCAAGGTTTTGCCCTGATCTGCCTGGATTCGAACACAGATCTCACGCTTGAAGGCGAGTGCTCTAAACACTGAGCTACAGGAGGTTTGAGGTGGGAGATGGTGAGAGACTTGGGATAAAGAGGAGATTGAGATGAAGGAGGGAAATGGACAGAGCAGTGAAGGACAGAGTCGGAAAAGGGTCAGGAAATGGGGTGAGAGGTGAGTGTGCGAGTAGCTGGTGTGTGAGTGTGTGAGCGGCTGGTGTGTGAGAGGTGAGTGTGCGAGTAGCTGGTGTGAGTGTGTGAGCAGCTGGTGTATGAGGTGAGTGTGCAAGTAGCTGGTGTGCAAGAGGTGAGTGTGTGAGTGTGAGCATGTGAGTATATGATCACACAAGTATGAGTGCACTAGTGTGAGTGTGTGCGTATGGGTGTGAGCAAGTGAGTGTGTGCATTGAGTTTGAGAGCATGCGAGTGTGTGCGTGCACGAGGGTGAGTGTGTGAGCACGAGAGTGCGTGGGCGTGCAAGTGTGAGTGCAGATGACACCCAACTTTATTTCTCCACCTCACTTTGCGACCCCCCAGTCCCCTGATGTTCTGTCAGCGTACCCTTCAGACATCAGGAGCTGGATGAGCGCAAACGTCCTGCAGTTGAAGCCATACATTTTGGCTCTTGTCAACATCTTCAATCACACGGCTCTCACGTCCTCCACCTTCCCGGCCTGCCCCTAAAACTCTCCGAACCTGTGCGCAACCTAGGATCAGATTCAACCCCCATCTGTCCATCCTCCCCCATATCCGGTCCCTCACCAGCACCGCCTTCTTCCACCTCCAACGGATCGCCCGTCTCCGGCAATACCTCAACTCAAAAGCCACTGAAACCCTGGTCTACGCCTTTGTCACCTCTTGGCTGGACTATTGCAACGCCCTCCTCGCCGGTCTCCCCTCAATCCATAAAATCCAACTCACACAAAACTCTGCCGTCCGCATTCTCACTCGCACCAAACTTCGCTCCCCCATTACCCTCTCCCTGGCTCCCTGTCCCAGAGAGGATTGATTTCAAGATCCTCATCTTCATCTTCGAATCCCTCCACTCCTCTGTCCCCCCCACCCCCACTCCACCACCTCTCTGACCTCCTCTCTCCTCAAACCAGTTGCCTTCGCTCCACCGGGTCTGGCCTCCTCCATGTCCCCCAAATCCTCCGCTCCACCATCGGTGGACGTGCCTTCAGCCACTATGCCCTAGGCTCTGGAACTCCCTTTCTCACTCCCTTCGCATCGCCCTGTCTCTTCCCAGTTTCAGGTCCCAGCTATAGACCTTTCTCTTCGACCGCACCTTTGGTCACCTTTCTATCCCTGCCATGGGCCCGGGATCCGTTACTGTGAAGCGCTCTGAGATGCCATCCGGCGTGGAGGGCGCTTATAAATTGAAGTTGTTGTTGTTGGGAGTGTGAGCATGTGAGTATGAGAGCATGCGAGTATGAGTGCGTGATTGTGAGTGTGAGTTACCTAGTCTGACGGCGAAGTCGCTCTGTGCCCAGAGGCTGATGTCGAGGAGGAGATGTTGGTACATGTGGTGAAGGAGGGGGACATTGCACTGACTGCCAGCCTCCTCCATCAGGAATTGACACGCCATCAACACACTCATATCCAACCGCTCAGCCTGGACCTAACACAATCACACACATAGTCACTCCCTCCATCATTCCTTCCCAACCGCTCAGCTCACACCTAACACAATCACAGTCCCTCCCTCCCTCCCTCCCTCAACTCTGTACCCCTACTCCCTCTACCTCTCCCCTCCGTACCTCGGCCTCACCTCCACACTCCCACAGGTCTGTCGACATGTGAAGGGCTTTGAGACGTCCCCCCACATCATGAAAACATAATGTACAATAAACAACGAGGGGAGGCAGGGAAGGGGGAGAGGGAGGAGCGTGGGGGGGTAGGGGTGGGGGTGAAAGGAGGAAGTGTGGGGAGAGAGGGAGGATTTGTGGGGTGAGTGGGGGAAGAGAGGAGGGGAAGAGGGACTGTGGGGATGGAGTGTGAGGTTCTGAGCTGGGAGGCTGGGGGCTGAGCTGGGAGGGTGAGGTGTGAGGGGAAAGTTGACTTACTCTCTGAAGCAGAGACCCAATGCTCTGGAGGACATGAGATTGGAGGAGGTTCTCCTGATTGACTGGGTGATTGTGGATGAAGTTTTTGACCATCAGAAGGAAGGCGGCCACACTGTTCCTCTCCAGCTTACTCTCTGCTCAACACACGCACACGTCAGTGTCACGCCACAACACGCACGCACACTTCACCGTCACGCCACAATACATGCACATGTTACACCACAATACATGCACACGTCACCGTCACGCCACAATACACGCTCATGGCACAATTCATACACACCACTGTCATGCCACAACACATGCACACGCCGACACACCACACACATATGCATACATCACTGTCACGCCATAACACACACATCACCGACACAATCTTCTGCAACACACACTCACACACGTAGCATTATTATCAACACGCCAACGGGAGGCATGGAGGGAACATGCCAGTGGGAGACACAGAGAGAACACACTAGGGGAGAAGACATAGAGATAACACGCTAGAGGGAGATACGGAGTGAGAGCATGCCAGAGAGACACACAGAGAACACGCCAGAGAGGGAGACACGGAGAGCGCACACTAAAGGGAGACACAAAGAGAACACACCCCAGGGAGACATGGAGAGAACATGCCAGAGAGATTCATGGAGGCAACACGCCAGAGAAAGACACGCAGAGAATATGCCAGAGAGGGAGACATGGAGAACACATGCTAGAGGGGGAGACATGGAGAGAGCACGCCAGGGCACATGTGTGTTACCTGATGACTTGCCGAGTGGCAGTTGCATTCCAGGAAGGTTCTGCCGAGCTGTGAGTTCAGGCCCCACCAGCTCAGTGCTCTCAGCGCTGGCCTCTCGCTCCTCACACCCCTCCACCACCTGCTCCAGCAGGGGCAACAGGGCTGCCATCCCCCCCACACACCCCAGTCCATCCTGACACACACACACACACACACACAGTGAGAGACATGGTGAGAGAGGCACATACACACACACACACACAGTAAGACACACACACAGTGAGAGAGACACACAGTGAGTAACACACACAGTTAGAGACACAGTCACAGAGGCATACAGAGACACAGTGAGACACGCACAGTAAGACACACACATACAGTGAAAGACACACAGTGAGAGAGAGACACACAGCGAGAGACATACACACAGACAGAGGGGTACACACACACACAGTGAGAGGCACACACAATGAGAGAGACACAAAGAGTGAGAGAGACCAGTGAGAGAGAAACACACACAGTGAGAGACACACATTGAGAGACACACACAGTTTGAGGGATATACACACCGTGAGTAAGAGACACAGTGAGAGAGAGACACACATACTGTGAGAGACACTGGGGAGGGTTGAGCAGTGGGGTGAGTGTGCAAGGAAGGGCTGGGCAAGGGTAAGTGAGCAATGGAGGACTGGGCAAGGTGTGTGAGTGTGTGAGGGAGGGCTGGGTTGGGGGTGAGTGTGTGAGAGAGGACTGTGGAGAGGAATGAGTGTGTGAGGGAGGGGTGGGAGGGGGCGAGTGTGTGAGGGAGGGGTGGGCAGGGACGAGTGTGTAAGGGAGAGGTGGGCAGGGGCGAGGGTGTGAGGGTGGCTGGGCGGGGGTGAGTGTGAGTTCTCACCTTCACGTCCCAGTTGATAGTATTGTGCCCTGTCAGACGACCATCATATAGATGTTTTGGAGAGAGGTCTAGGCACATGTGGTTGCTGCAGGCCTGAGAGAGAGAGAGATAAATACAACAACAATAACAACAACAAAATTACATTTGTATAGTGTCTTTCATGTCGGGAGGACGTCCCAAGGTTCTGGACAGTCACTGCTTCAGACCTGAGCTGGGGACGGGAGGATGGGGGGGGCGGGGGTGGAGGAGTCGCCAATGTGACCGTTGAAGAGGAGGGTCTTGAGGCAACAACAACAACAAATTACATTTATAAAGCGCCTTTCACGTCGGGAGGACGTCCCAAGGCGTTGCACTGGAGGCGTGTGACCCGAGCTGGGAGGGGAGTGTTTGGGAAGGGGTGAAACACGAAGGGGAGGTAAAAGAGATCGGGGTGGAACAAAAGGCACGATCGAAGAGGAAAGTCTTCAAACCGGCCTTGAAAGAGGAAAGGGAAGAGACGAAACGGAGGGATTGAGGGATGGCATTCCATAGGGTGGGAGCAGAGAAACTGAAGGCCCGGCCTCCGATGGTGGGGCGGTTTGGGCGGGGGGCTTGGAGCAGGCCAAGTCCTGTTGAACGGAGGGTCCAGGTGGGCGTGTAGGGGGAGAGTAGATTGGTTAAATAGGGTGGGGCAAGGCCATGTAAGGCCTT
The DNA here is from genome assembly GCA_035084275.1 of Hydrolagus colliei. Lineage (NCBI taxonomy): Eukaryota > Metazoa > Chordata > Chondrichthyes > Chimaeriformes > Chimaeridae > Hydrolagus > Hydrolagus colliei. The sequence continues at coordinate 64,010,751 of CM068743.1, read as the reverse complement.
GTAGGTGAGGACGAGGATCTTGAACTCGATCCTCTGGAGGATGGGGAGCCAATGGAGACGGGCGAGGGTGGGGGTTATGTGGTCGCGGAGGCGGGTGCGGGATAGTACACGAGCTGCAGAGTTTTGGATGGCCTGCAGCCTGTGAATGGAGGAACTGGGGAGGCCGACGAGGAGAGAATTTCCGTAATCCAGCCGTGAGGTGATGTATGCATGCACGAGTGTTTCGGCAGCGCGGGGGGTGAGATAGTTGCGGAGCCTGGCAATGTTGCGCAGGTGGAAATAAGCGGTGCCGGTCAAGGCGCGGATGTGGGGGAGGAAGGAAAGTTTTGGATCGAACATGATGCCGAGGTTCCTGATTGGCTTTATGAGGTGGAGAGTGCAGCCTTGGATGTTGAGGCTGGCAGCGCCCGATGTGCGGAGGCGCTGGCTTAAGCCAATCAGGAGGGCCTCAGTCTTACTCACGTTCAATTGCAAAAAGTTGTCCCTCGTCCACGACTCGATGTCGGACAGACATGCTGTCAGAACATCGATCGTCTGGGGGTTGAGGGATGAGGCAGAAAGGTACAACTGGGTGTCGTCCGCATACATGTGGAAATTTACCCCATGTTTGCGGATGACGTCGTCCAGAGGGAGCGTGTAAAGGGTGAAAAGGAGGGGACCGAGGACAGAGCCCTGAGGGACGCTGTGAGAAACTGTGCGGGGGTTTGAAAAAAAAACATTGGAAGAAACAAAATGTAAACGGTGGGTCAAATAAGAGTGGAACCAGTCAAGGACTGTGCCTTGAAGGTTGAGGTGGGAGGAAAGACGTTGAAGGAGGATGGTGTGATCGACTGTGTCGAATGCAGCAGACAGGTCAAGGAGGACGAGGAGGCAGAGGGAGCCCTGGTCACAGGCGGTAGGATGTCATTTGTGACCTTGACCAGGGCAGTTTCTGTGCTGTGGATAGGGCGGAAACCTGATTGGAGGGGTTCAAGAAGTGAGTGAGTTGAGAGGAAGGAGCGGAGGTGGGAGGCAACCACTCTTTCAAGGACCTTGGATAAAAACGGGAGGTTGGAGATGGGTCGATAACTTGATGGTTGCGACGCATCAAGGGAGGGTTTCTTCAGGCAAGACTTGAAGTAGGCCAGGGAGGGGGTGAGGCGGAAGGACTGTGGGATGGAGTTCCAGAGGTTGGGGACAGAGTGGCTGAAGGCTTGCCCGCCAATGGTGGGGCGGGTGGGGCGGGGGACGTGGAGCAGGCCAGAGCCTGCTGAGCGGAGAGCGGGGGCAGGTTGGTAAGGGGGTAGGAGATCACGGATGTAGGGTGGGGCGAGGTTTGTGGAGGGCTTTAAATGTGAGGACCAGGATCTTGAATTGGATCCTCTGGTTGATGGGGAGCCAATGTTGTCAGGCAAGGATGGGGAGACAGGGAGAGAGAGAGAGAGGGAGGACATCTTACCCTCGGGGTGTAGTGCAAAAGCAGTTTGTAGCTGAGATCCCAAAGCTCTCCATCAGGCTTGATACATAACACATTGTTTGGTCCTGGGACAAGACACACAGTTACTACACCCTTTTACACACAGTCACTGCACCTTCTCATCCACACACGCACAAAGTAACTCACATAGACACACACACGCAGTCTATACACTCCCACACACACAGTCACTCCCACACCCTCCCACACACAGTCACTCTCACACCCTCCCACACACAGTCACACCCACACACACGGTTACTGCACACCTTCCCACAGTCACTACACACCCTCCCACACACCGTCACTCCCTATCCACCCACACACAGTCACTACACTCCCACAGAGAGACACACAGTCACTACATTCCCACAGACACAGTAACTCACACACAGTCATTACACAGCCTCCCACAGGCACTACACTCCCATTGACACGGTCACTACACACCCTCCCACAAACACAACCACACACACATACAAAGTCACTCCCCCCACCGTCCCACACGCTCACACGGTCACTCCCCATCCTCCCACACACACAGTCACTCTCACACCCTCACACCCTCACACAGTCACTAACACCCACAGTCACACCCCACCCACCCTCCCCCACTACATACACACACAAACACGCACCCACTGACCTGCGGCGTGGAGCAGTCGGAGTTGGGGGGGCTGCAAGGCTTCGTGGAAGACAGACACATCGCCGAGCTGTCCCTGGAGTGAGGTGGGAGTCCCCCACTCCGCGTCCTGGGACCCCGCGGGGAGGGTGTTGACGATGGCCTGGTGGGGGGTGGGTGCAGGTGGTCCAGCCAGGGTCGCGGGGAAGGACAAGGATCGAGCCAGAGACCCCCGGGACCCTGTCAGCATCTCCACAGACTGGGTGGGAGTGGGAGTCACCACAGTGGTACTCGTCCTGTGTCCAGCGGATCCAATACCACAGTATGTGTAGGGCTGAGAGAGGGTCAGACACACAGGGTCACACACACACACAGGGTCACACACACACACACAGGGTCACACACACACACACAAGGTCACACACACAAGATCAGACACACACACACACTTAGGGTCACACACACACACACACACATAGGGTCACACACACAACACACAGTCACACACACACACAGGGGTCACACACACAACACACACAGGATCACACACACAGGGTCACACACACACACATACACACACAGGGTCTTGCACACACAGGGTCACACACATGTACACACACACATGTACACACACACAGGATCACACACACACAGGATCACACACACACAGGATCACACACACACAGGGTCACACACACACCACTGTCAGGGAGAGGAAGCAGAGCTGTGTGTGTTGTGTGGCATGTATGTCACTGTGTATGCGTGTGTGTATGTCACTGTATGTGTCTGATCCTGTGTTTGTTGTGTGGTGTGTGTCACTGTGTGTGTGCGTGTGTGTGTGTCACTGTGTATGTGTGGTGTGTGCGTACGTGGCTAACACTGACCTCTATCAGGGAGGGGAAGCAGAGCTGTGTGTGTGTGTGTTGCTGTGTGTGTGTCGCTGTGTGTGTATGTGTAGCTGTGTGTGGTGTGTATGTTGCTGTGTGTGTGGCTGACACTGACCTCTGTCAGGGAGGGGAAGCGGAGCTGTGCGGTTTTGTACAGACAGCCATCCGCGTAGATACTCAGCACCGTCTGCCCAAAGTACCGGCGGCCGGCGGTGTGGACTATATCTACACAGTGCTGCAGGGGGAGAGAGAGAGAGAGAGAGAAAGAGGTTACACACAGGGAGAGAGAGAGTGCGGTAATAATCATAATAATAATAATAATCTTTGCATTTGATTTTGCGCTTTTCACGTTTTCTAGACTGTGTCTCAAAGCGCTTCACATAATATACTGTAAAGTGAATTGATTGTATATTTGTGGGCGAAACGCGGCACCCAATTGCACACAGCAACGTCCCCACAAACAGTCGTGGGTTGAAATGACCAATTTTATTATTGTGTTTTTGGACGAATTATTATTAGGCTTGTTTGTGTGGAGTAACAACAACAACAACAACAAAATTGCACTTATATAGCGCCTTTCACGTCGGGAGGACGTCCCAAAGTGCTGAACAGTCAGGTTGGGACCCGAGGGGGGAGGGGGGAGGGGGGAGGGAGGAGGGGAAGGAGAGTGAGAGAGGGGCAAGAGTTAGCGGGACAGCCAAAGGCGCGGTCAAAGAGGAAGGTCTTGAGACCGGCCTTGAAGGAGGAAAGGGAGGAAGCGAGGTGGAGGGGCTGTGGGATGGAGTTCCACAGTGTGGGAGCAGAGAGGCTGAAAGCCCGGCCACCGATGGTTGGGCAGTTAGGGCGGTGAACGCGGAGCAGACCTGAGTCTGCTGAACGGAGGGTATGGGCAGGCTGATAGGGGGACAGTAGGTCAGAGAGATAGGTTGGGGCAAGGCCGTGAATGGCCTTGAAAATGAGGACAAGGATCTTGAATTCGATTCTCGGGGGGACGGGGAACCAGTGGAGACGGGCGAGGGTGGGAGTGATGTGGTCGCAAAGCCTGGTACGGGAGAGTACACGAGCTGCAGAATTCTGAATGAGTAAGTAAACTTGCCCAAGGTTTCGTCCCGACCTGATTGGAGTCGAACACAGGTCTCAGTTTTGTAAGGCGAGTGCTCTAACCACTGAGCTGCAAGACTCAAGGAGGGTGGCGGTGGCAGGGAGGGTGGGGGTAGGAGGGTGACCGAAGGCGTGGGCGATTAGGTAGGTTACCTACCCATTGGGAGTCGGTGAAGCAGACTTCTGGCAATGCCACTGTCATATAATCCTTCTTGGTGCAAACTGCGACCACCAGCATTCCATCTGTGGTGAAAAACGCTTCGAATCCAGTCCCACTCGAGGTGAAGAAACTGCAGAGAATAATAATTATATCATAATATGATCAAACCATAAGAGTTAGGAGCAGGAGTAGGCCATTCGGCCCCTCAAGTCTACCCCACAATTCAATAAGATCATGGCTGATCTTCTAATCTTACTCCTCCTGCCTGCCTTATCCCCATATCCCTTAATCCCTTAATCCCTTTATCCATAAGAAATCTGTCAATTTCAGTGTTGAATATGTTCAAGGACTGAGCTCCTGTAACTCAGTGGTTAGAGCACTCGCCTTAGAAGCGTGAGACCTGTGTTTCGAATCCAGGCAAATCAACAACAACAACAACAAAATTACATTTATAGAGCACCTTTCACATCGGGAGGATGTCCCAAGGCACCGAACAGTCAGGTCGGGACCTAAGCAGGGGGGGAAGGGTCGGGGTAGGGGCGGGGGGAAGGAAAGTAGGAAAGAGTTAGGAGGGTAGCAGAAGGCACGGTCAAAGAGGAAGGTCTTGAGACCGGCCTTGAAGAAGGAAAGGGAGGAAGCGAGCGAAGGGATTGTGGGATGGAGTTCCAGAGTGTGGGGGCAGAGAGGCTGAAAGCTCGGTGACCGATGGCCAAATCAGGACGAAACTTTGGGCAAATTTCCTTACTCCATACGCCTAATAAAAATCCTTCAAAAAAACAATAATAAATTGATAATTTCAATCCACAACTGTTGTGGGGACGCTGCTGTGCACAATTGGCTGCCACGTTTCACCCACAAATATACAGTCAATTCACTTCACAGTATATTCTGTGAAGCGTTTTGAGACATCAATAAGAATGTGGAATGCGCTATATCAAATGCAAGTATTATTATAATTATTATCTATAGTCTTTTGGGGTAGTGAATTCCATTAAGTGAAGAAGTGTTTCCTCAACTCAGTACGAAAAGGCTGACTCCTAATCTTAAAACTGTGACCCCTAGTTATAGATTCTCCAACCAGGGGAAACAGTCTCCCACTGTCTACTCTGTAATCATATAATAATCATATACAATATAATAATATATACTAATATAATAGTAATATACATTATATAATCATATAATACAAATACAACAATAATAACCTAATCATAAGATAATAATTAAATGATGATATAATATTATGAAGTAATATCTTGGTATTATATAATAAAATATTGCAACAATAATATAATATTTAATAATCCCTGAATTTGATATCGTGCTTTTCACATCTTATTGATGTCTCAAAGAGCTTCACAGAATATACTGTAAAGTGAATTGACTGTATATTTGTGGGTGAAAATAATCTAATAATAATTATATAGCACACAGTAATAAAATAACAAACAGAATTTAAATTGGTTGAAACATGTTCAGTGTCCTATTGCTGGATTCGCTCGCTGCGAGCTTCAGAATTGAATGCAGGTAGTCAATTAATAATCTTTCCAGTGAATGCCTTATCACGTTGTCAAGACATCTCAAAGCGCTTCACAGGACACACTGTCGAGTGTAGTGACTGTGTGTTTTGCGGGTAAAGGGAGCAAGGCAACAGTGTGTGAGGCGGAGATTAGAAGTTGTCAATGGGACCATCAAAGATGAGAGTCTCAAGGCCAGGGAGGGGGCGAGGCGGAGGGACTGCGGGATGGAGTTCCAGAGGTTGGGGGCAGAGTAGCTAAAGGGTTGCCTGCCAATGGTAGGGTTGGTAAGGGAATAGGAGGTTACAGATGTAGGGTGGGGTGAGGTTGTGGAGGACTTTAAATGTGAAGACCAGGATCTTGAAATGGATCCTCTGGATGATGGGGAGCTAATGGACTGTATGTAAATCTCCCTGTGAAGTGTTTCTCTATGTGGAGGGAAGTTTAAAAACTCTCAATGTTAGTAGGTTACAGTCAACAAGTCAAACAACCAAAATAAATTTCGCTGGGAGATGCAATTAGGAAACTGTGGCTTTATTGTCCAAGTAAGTGCCAACCCATCTCTCATCATAGCCTCTCCTCTCATCTCCTCTCCTTACTCCACATACACACCTAATAATAATCTCTCCAAAAAAACACACAATACTGTAATAAAATTGGTCATTTCAACCCACGGCTGTTTGTGGGGACGCTGCTGTGTGCAATTGGCTGCCGCGTTTCGCCCACAAATATATAGTCAATTCACTTTACAGTATACAGATAAGATGTGAAAAGCGCTATATCAAATGCCAGGATTATTATTATTATCTCCTCTCCTCTCCTCACCTCCACTTCTCAAATCATCCCCCATCCTCATCCCCACTTCTCACCTCCACTCCTCACCTTCCCATCTCCCCTCCTCTGCCCTCCTTAGCTCCTCACCCCTCCCCTCCCAACTCCTTCATTTCACACAAATCCTGAGTCTATTGTAATTGTGTCAAACACTTTCTTTCCTGTGGAGAAGCAGTAGGACTCTTATAGCGGAAACTCATTTGGGGGAGAAATTAGATAATATAATAATCATGTAATACTAAAAAATAATAATAACCCTTGCATTTGATATAACACCTTATCATGTCTTCTAGACTTTTCAAAGTGCTTCACAGGATATACTGTAAATTGACTGTATATTTTGTGGGCGAAACACGGCAGCCAATTGCGCCAGAGGTTTACTCTGTCTCTAACCCTGACCTGGGAGTGTGGATAGATGCACAGTGCAGAGGGAGCTTTACTGTGCCTCTAACCCTGACCTGGGAGTGTGGATAGACGCAGTGTAGAGGGAGCTTTCTGTGTCTCTAACCCTGACCTGGGAGTATGAACGGACGCACAGTATAGAGGGAGCTTTACTGTGTCTCTAACCCTGACCTGGGAGTATGGATGGATGGACAGACGGTGACTGACCTATAGAGTTGTTTCCGTTTGAGTCCTTTGCCCATGCTGTTGCCGTTGGTGGGTTGCTCGGTGTCGAGGCAGAGCCAGGCGTGAAAGGCGAACCCATTTCCGGGCCATTTCTGGATGGGGGGCACCATGATGCCAGCCATGGGGGGCGTCAGGTCAAAGTACTGTAGGGCGCTGCTGGCCTCCTCGCTGCGGGCCATGGCAGACAGGGCTCTGATGACCTGGGCAGAGTAGGGGTGAGCCTGTCTCTCACTGGCAACCTCACTGTCGGTACGCAGCAGTTTGAGGAGTTGCCGGAGCTCGCCAGGCCGGATGGACAGGCTTCCGAGCGACTGAACCAGCCACAATAGGTTGGAGGCACATTGTGGATGGAGGTTGGAGTGTTGTCCCAAGGTTTCCAGCAGAGCAGACACCATCCCTGATTTCACGCACGTTTCCCGGGAACGCCGGCTTCCCCCACAGGTTCTCCGCAGCCAATCGGACAACAAGATCTGCAGATCCCGGGAATCCAGATCGGGGATCCACTGGCACAGGAGGAGCAGAGGCTGTTCATTACTGATTCCGGCCATCGGCATCGAGTGATCTCCCTCCACTGCCTGGGAATACCAGGAACGTTAGTTAGGAGAGAGAGAGAATCCAGGAATGTTACAGTCAGGAGAGAGAGAGTGAGAATCTGGGAATGTTAGTCAGCAGAGAGCAGGAATCTGGGAATGTTAAGAGTCAAGAGAGAGTGCGAATCTGGAATGTTAGAGTGGGGGTGAGTGGGGGAATGTGGGAATGTAGCAGTGACAGAGCAGTGAGTGGGGGGCAAGTTTCGGGGGCTGTTACGGGGTTGGGTAGAGGGGTGACATTATTGGGGTGTGGTGGGTGGGGGAGGGGGGAGTGAGGGAGTGGGGGGAGGGGGGAGGCTCTCACCATGTTCATCAGTTCCTGGAGGAGGCGTTTGCTCGGTCGCCCTCGACTCTTCAGCACCTCGTACAGGTGAGAATACCCGATCCTCTCCTTAAACACCTCCTGTCAGCCATACACACACACACACACACACACACACACACACACACACACACACAGAGACAGGGTTAGCACAACTACAACAACAACCACAGCAACAACCACAGCAACAATACCAACATCAACCATCACAACTACAGCAACAACAACAACAATAATCCTTGCATTTGATATAGCGCTTTTCCATCTTCTAGACTGTGTCTCAAAGCGCTTCACAGAATATAATGTAAAGTGAATTGACTGTATATTTGTGGGCGAAACGCAGCAGCCAATTGCGCACAGCAGCGTCCCCACAAACAGCCACCACAACTACAGCAACAACAAAATTACATTGATAGAGTTCCTTTCACGTCAGGAGGATAGCAGCAGCAGCAACAACAACAACAGCAGTGCCCTTTGCTCGATCAGAGCCCAGAGCACAGAGACAGACACGGATCACAGAGAATATGAGTGGAACACACGGACGGAACACGGGTGGAACACGGAAGGCAGTACCTTGGCGGATGGCGAATTCTTCATGATGGCCGTCAGGACAGCAATGGCGTGGACAGTGATGGACTCCGAACCTTCATCATAAACCTGATACACCAGGCAGAGCAGCGTGAGGAACACAGCTTTGCACACTTACCACTGCAACCCTACTCGCTCACACTCAAGGGGCCATCCTCACACACTCACCCTCCAATCCCACTCACTCACACTCGGGGGGTGCTCTCCTCGCACACTCACCCTTCAACTCACTCGCTCAAACTCAGGGAGGCCCCCTCCTCATACAGTCACATTCCCCTGCCCCTCGCACACTCAACCCCCTACTTGCTCACACCCCTTACACGCACTCACCTCCCCATTTGCTCACACTCTTCTGCCTCACACACTCTTTTCCCACTCACATGCCTCCCCATTCGTTCACACACTTCCCCTCACACACTCACTCATTATGTAAACACGCACACCCTCGCAAGCTCGCGCCCTCCCTGCACACACTCACCACACACACTCCCCCACCATCCTGCTCCTGGACACTCACAAGTATATCGAACAGACAGCCACAGCCAAAGGCAACACAGCACAAACACATAGAGAAGATACAGCGAGCGAGAGAGCGAGCGAGAGTGCGAGAGCAGGGGGGGAGAGAGAGAGAGAGAGGGTGTGTTGAGGTGGTGGTACCTGGTTGAAGTTCATCTCAGTCAATAGTTGTGTGGCCAGGTCGAGATTTTGCTGATTTTCCTCCTTACTGCATCGACTCACATACAGCTGTTGGTGAGCGAGCGAGCGAGTGAGCGAGCGAGACACAGAGCGAGGGACAAACACACACACACACACACACACACACAGAAGCAATAACAGACAGTAAACACCAGACAGACATCAGACAAAGCTCAGCCTCTTCCCCCCCACCACCCCCCACTCCCATGTCCTGGCTGACAATCCCTCAGATAAAATCACTGGCTCTTTTTATGGCTACAGAAAGTCCCTCCTCGTGTGCCTTCCTGGTTTTTCTCTTCACAAACTGCAGATTATCCAGAAACGCTAAACGCGGCAGCCAATTGCACACAGCAGAATCCCCACACTCAGTCATGGATTGAAATGACCAAATTTATTATTATGTGTTTTTTTGGAGGGATTATTATTAGGTGTGTTGTGTGTATGTGTGGAATGAGGAAACTTACCCAAGGTTTCGACTTGACCTGCCAGGAATTGAACCCAGGTCTCTCGTTTGTAAGCGAGTGCTCTAACCACTGAGCTATAGGACTCCTTGAGGAGGTAGTTGGGGTCCTCTCAGGGCTGAACTGGCTCCAAATGGCCAAGGAATTATCAGCATTTAACCCCCCACCTCACTACTCTGTGATAGTCTCTAGTCCCCTGTCCCTGAGCCAGGCTGAGGTCCGCAGTATATCCAGGGCTCCTTCTCTCTCACTGCTGATGACAGCACAACCCATTGCCCTGGCTCATCAGCAAGACTTGGAAGGCCTATCACTCAGACCCACTCACTGTGCAGAAACAGAACAACCCACTACCCATCCCTCACTCATACCAGCTACAGAGACAGACAATCAGGGCCGGGCACAGATAGGGCCGGGCACAGAGACAGGCTGAGTTGGAGAGGGAGGGGGAGAGGGAGAAGGGAGGGAGGGAGGGAGGGAGGGAGGGAGGGAGGGAGGGAGGGAGGGAGGGAGGGAGGGAGGGAGGGAGGGAGGGAGGGAGGGAGGGAGGGAGGGAGGGAGGGAGGGAGGGAGGGGAGGGAGGGAGGGAGGGAGGGAGGGAGGGAGGGAGGGAGGGAGGGAGGGAGGGAGGGAGGGTTAGGGCCAGCCGGGTGGCGAAGTACCTTGCTGTTCTGGATCAGTTGGATGATGTGCTCGTAACAGTTATTGTTGAGGAAAATGGCCTGTAGAACGGGTCGGTCGCCACAGTTCAGCAATCTCCGAGATGGCGTCTGGAAGAGAAGATAAATAATAATAATAATAATCCTTGCATTTGATATAACGCTTTTCACATCTTCTAGACTGTGTCTCAAAGCACTTCACAGAATATACTGTAAAGTGAATTGACTGTATATTTGTGGGCGAAATGTGGCAGCCAATTGCACACAGCAGGGTCCCCACAAAACAGCCGTGGATTGAAATGAGCAATTTTATTATTATGGTGTTTTTTTTGGAGGGATTATTATAAGGCATGTGTGTGGAGTAAGGAAACTTGCCCAAGGTTTCGCCCTGACCTGGCTGGATTCGAAACACAGGTCTCATGCTTGTAAAGGGAAGTGCTCTAACCACTGAGCTACATATGAATGGAAACCAAAATATTTTTAATAAATAGAAGTGAAAGGACTGTCGACTGGGTTGGGTCACTCTGGGGTGAAAGTGGTAATTTAGTGGTGAAGGAGGCGGGTGGGGCGGACAGAGCTATTTAATGAGCATTTTGCCTCAGGTTTGACTGGGATGAGTACACCCACAACAGAGCTTACAAAGGGGGAAGGAATGAGGAACAACGACTTGGAATAAAAAGGAAACTACTATAGTGAGAACTGGTGATCAAGAAATTATAAATAGTCCTTGGATTTGACACAGCCCCTCTGATGCAACAATAATGGTAGCAAATTGGTCAATCCATCCACGATGTTTCGTGGGACAATGCTTTGCGCAATTGACTGCTGGCAATTCAAGACGTCTCAAAGCGCTTCACAGAATATACTGTAAAGTGAATTGACTGTATTATTAGGTGTATGGAGTAAAGAAACTTAAATGACCTGGTTCTAATTTTAAGACTATAATAATAATCCTTGCATTTAATATAGTGCTTTTCATGTCTTCACGAGGAAGCTCTTGAGACCGGCCTTGAAGGAGGAAAGGGATTTGATGTAGTGCTTTTCACATCTTATCGATGTCTTAAAAGCGCTTAACAGAATATACTGCAAAGTGAATTGATGACATATGACAGCAAATTGCTTACAGCAGCGTCCCCACAAACAGTCGTGGATTGAAATGACCATTTTTTTTTGAGGGATTATTATCAGGTGTACGTATGGAGTAAGGAAAGTTGCCGAAGGTTTCGCCCCGATCTGCATGGATTCGAACACAGGACTCACACTTCTAAGTAAGTGCTCTAACCACTAGCTATGTGGTTTCAGCTGGTTAGATTTCAGAAGTTACCACAATACACACTCTAGTCCACATGTGAATTGATTGTATATTTTGTGGGCGAAACGCGGCAAAGAATTGCACACAGCAGTGTCCCACAGAAAGTTGTGGATTGAAGTGACCACATTATTATTTTTCGGAGGGTCTACAAGGGATAAAGTGTCACCCAAGAGAGGTAGAGAAACTTAATGCGGGTACAGGGTGAGGACAGTGTGTGGTGGGGGGAAGATAATAAATAATAATAATTCTTGAATTTGATATAGCACTTTTCACATCTTATCAATGTGTCAAAGCGCTTCACAGAATATACTATGAAATGAATTGACTGTATATTTGTGGGCGAAACATGGCAGCCAAAGCGTCCCCACAAACAGTCGTGGATTGAAATAACCAATATATATATTATTCTTTTTTTGGAGGGATTATTATTAGGCATATGGAGCAAGGAAACTTGCCCAAGGTTTCGTCCTGACCTGCCTGGATTCGAACACAGGTCTCACACACTTGTAAGGCGAGCGCTCTAACCACTGAGCTACAGGAGCTTCATTATGACTCAGTTCTGCATCCTTATCGCTAGTCACTTTACTTTGAGCTTGGTAAGGTCTGCAAACTGCCATAACATACCCCCTTTATCCCAGTAAAAAAGTCATTAATACATATGGGGAAGTGAAAGGCCCCTGTATATCACCACCTCCCTTCCTCCATCTGGAAAAACAACCTCTTAGCTGCACTACCTTCAACCACCTTCCTCTCCAAACAGCCACGTGGAGCTCCTGTAGCTCAGTGGTTAGAGCCCTCGCCTTACAAGCGTGTGAGACCTGTGTTCGAATCCAGGCAAGTCAGGGCGAAACCTTGGGCAAGTTTCCTTACTCCATATATACACACCCAATAATAATCTGTTCAAAAGAAACACAATCACTGCTCTTTTTAGTTTATATTAATGATCTGGACGGGTATAGGGAGTACCATTTTGAAGTTTGCAGATGACACAAAGTTAGGAAAAATTGTAAATAGTGAGGAGTCATTTGCAAGAAGGTATAGACAGATTGGTAAAATGTGCAGACACATGGCAGATGAAGTTTAATGCAGAGAAATGTGAAGTGATGCATTTTGGGAGGGGAAATGAGGGGAGGCAAAATAGGCTAGATAGTACAATTTTAAGGGGTGTGAAGTAACAGAGAGATCTGGGGGTTTGTGTGAGTACTTCTTTGAAGGTGGCAGAGACAGGTAGACAAGGCCATCAAAACAGCATATGGGATACTAAGTTTTATAAATAGGGCATAGAGTACAAAAGTCAGGAAGTTCTGACTAAACTCTATAAAACTTTGGTTAGGTCTCAGCTAGAGTAAGTACTGTGTACAATTTGGTCACCACACTTTAGGAAGGATTTACAGCATTGGAAAGGGTGTAGAGGAGATTTACTAGGATGGTACCAGGAATGAGGGACTTCAGCTACGAGGAAAGGCTACAGAGGCTAGGTTTATTCTCATTAGAACAGAAAAGGTTGCGAGGAGACCTTATAGAGGTTTTTAAGATCATGAGGGGATTCGACAGAGTAGATAGGGAAAAAACTGTTTCCACTGGTGAGCATATCCAGTGACTCGTGGTCACAGATTTAAAATAGTTTCTAAAAGAAGCAGAGGGGAGCTGAGGAGAAATTTTTCACTCAGCGAGTTGTTCAAATCTGGAATGCATTGCCTGAAAAGGTGGTGGAGGCTGATTCGATAACAACTTTTAAAAGAGAGGTAGACATTTATTTGGGGAGACGGGTTTGAGCGGTTATGGGGAGAGAGCTGGGGAGTGGGATTGAATTGCTCTTTGCCTTGATGGGCCGAATGACCTCCTTTTGGGCCATAAGATTCTATGATTGTAATAATAAAAAATTGGTCATTTTCAATCCACGACTGTTTGTGGGGACGCTGCTGTGCGCAATTGACTGCCGCTTTTCGCCCACAAATATACAGTCAATTCACTTTACAGTAGTAACATAGTCACAGGAGGAGCCATTGGAGAGTTTTACGTGATTTGTTCACACCACCGGAGTAGATTTCACACCCTGCCCAGTAGAGTGGTGGAGACAGGAGTTCATTGAGGGTTTTAGGAAGGAAATCATGATAATAATTCTAACATTTGACACCCTGCCTTATCGTGTCACTCAGACGTCTCAAATTATCTCATAGGATACACTGTAAAGTGAATGGATTGTGTATTTTGTGGGCGAAACACAGCAGCTATCGTACACAGCAGCAATAACAACAACAAAATGACATTTCTAGAGCACCTTTCACATCGGGAGGACATCCCAAGGTGCTGAACTAGTCAGGACGGGACCTGAGGGAGAGGGGCAGAGCGGGGGGTGGCGCAGGAGTGAGTTAGGAGGGGAGGGAGCGAGTTAGGAGGGGAGGGAGAGAGTTGGGAGGGGAGGGAAAGAGGGAGAGAGTTGGGAGGGCAGCAGAAGGCATGGTCGAAGAGGAGGGTCTTGAGACAGTCCTTGAAGGAGGCGAGGGAGTGACCCACAAACAGCCATGGAGCGAGTGACCAATTTTATTTGGGGGAATTGTTGGCCAGGACACAGGGAGAGAGGAAGAGGGAGAGAGAGAGAGAAACTCCTTTATCTTTACCAATAGAGCCACAGGAGCTTTAAAGTCCACATGAACAGTCAGGTGGACCTTGTTTAAAGCCTGATCTGAAGGAGGGCACTTGTGACTATACAACAACAACAAAATTACGCTTGTATAGCACCTTTCACATCAGGAGGATGTCTCAAGGTGCCGGTCAGTCACTAGGTCAGACCCGAGCTGGGGACAGGGGGTGCAGGGAAGTGGGGGAATTAGGAGTTGCCAATGGGACCATCGAAGAGGAGAGTCTTGAGGCAGGACTTGAAGGAGGCCAGGGAGGGGGTGAGGCAGAAGGATTGTGGGATGGAGTTGCAGAGTTTGGAGGCAGAGTGGCTGAAGGCTCGCCCACCAATGGTGGGGCAGGTGGTTCGGGGGACATGAAGCAGGCCAGAGCCTGCTGAGCGGTGGGAGCAGGTTGGTAAGGAGATAGGAGGTCATGGATGTGGGGTGGGACGAGGTTATGGAGGGCTTTAAATGTGAGGACCAGGATCATGAATTAGATCCTCTGGATGATGGGGAGCCAATGAAGTTGGGCGAGGATGGGGGAGATGGGGGGGAGCTTCAACACCTCCCCACCCACCCAGTTCTGCACTGGAACATTAGCTTATACTGTGTGAGTCCAAGCTCTGATGTGGGATTTGAACCTACAATCTTGGGACTCAGAAACTAGAGAGAACAAGAGAGAGATGGGGGCTACCACTGATGCGTGATATGGAAGTGAGGAGCTTGAAGGGGAATGGTGACAAGGTGGCGCTGAAGTGATAACAACAACAACATTTATACATGCCCTCCACGTCTCAAAGCGCTTCACAGAATATACTGTAAAGTGAATTGACTGTATATTTAAAACGCGGTAGCGAATTGTGCACAGCAGCGTCCCTACAAACAGTTGTGGATCAAAATGACCAATTTTTATTATTGTGGTTTTTTTTTGGATGGATTATTATTTGATGTGTGTGTGTGTTTGTGTGTGTGTGTGGAGTAAGGAAACTTGCCCAAGGTTTCGCCCTGACCTGCCTGGATTTGAACACAAGTTGTAAGGTGAGTGCTCTAACCACTGAGTTACAAGTGATACAAGCTCTCCAACCACCCCATCCCAACCGACACGCCCTGACCCACTCACTCAGCATGTTGATCCTCAGGGTGACAAATCCATTCTCTGTGGCTGGGCTCTCCCCCTCTAGCGAGCTCGGCAGTTCCCCGTTCAGCAGGCGGAAGTAGGTGTCCAGTATACTCCTGATATCCACCCCTCGCTGGTCACGACTGCTGCCGTGGAGAACGTGGATGGTCCCGATCAGGCACTTTAGGGTCAGCTGTAGGAGCTGGGGGGCTTCGCCGGGTAGGCACAGCCGGCCCGAGGCCCTGAGCACTGACATGAGGGAGGCCAGCGATGGCGGGCGGATAGACACCAAGGCATTCTCCTGGAGGGAGGGAGGGAGGAAGGGAGGGAGGGAGGGAGGGAGGGAGGGAGGGAGGGAGGGAGGGAGGGAGGGAGGGAGGGAGGGAGGGAGGGAGGGAGGGAGGGAGGGAGGGAGGGAGGGAGGGAGGGAGGGAGGGAGGGAGGGAGGGAGGGAGGGAGGGAGGGAGGGAGGGAGGGAGGGAGGGAGGGAGGGAGGGAGGGAGATCTCATCAATGGCCAACTTCCAGAATTTTTATCCTGTAGCTCAACAACAACAACAAAATGACACTTGTATAGCGCCTTTTACGTCAGGAGGACGTCCCAAGGCGCTGGACAGTTACTGCTTCAGACCCGAGCTAAGGACAGGAAGTTGCCAATGGGACCATCGAAGAGGAGGATCTTGAGATGAGACTTGAAGGATGCAAGGAAGAGGGCGAGGTGGAGGATTGAAATGACCAACTTTCATTATTTTGTTTGTTTTGAACGGAATACTATTAGGTGTGTGCGTGCGTGCGTGCGTGTGTGGAGTAAGAAAACTTGCCCAAAGTGTTTCCCTAATCTGCCTGGATTCAAACACAGGTCTCACACTTGTCAGGCAAGTGCTCTAACCACTGAGTTACAGGAGCTCTGATGCACTCTCACCCCACAGTACCTTGCTCCCGCTGATCACAGCTCCATACAGATACACCAGTCGCAGAACCGTAGCCTCCGGCAGCTGTTCACTGTCCTGTAGGCTGTCTACACGATGGGGAGCAGAGAATGGGGTTAGAGTAGAGAGCTCTAGTGGGGGGGGAGAAAGAGAAAGAGCAGGGAATGGGGTTAGAGTAGAGAGCGCCAGTGGAGGAGGGGGGAGGGGGGGGGGGAGAGAGAGAGAGAGAGAGAGATCATTCATAGAAATAGGCCCTGGATTGGATTGTCATAGTTTCAGAACCGAGCTGGGGACTCGGTGAAGGGAAAGGGAAACAACAACAACAACAAAATTACATTTATACCACGCCTTTCATGTCGGGAGGACGTCCCAAGGTGCTGAACAGTTAGGTCGGGTCCTGAGCAGGGGGGAAGGATCGGGGTAGGGGCAGGGGGAAGGAGAGTAGGAAAGTGGGGAGAGTTGGGAGGGCACCAGAAGGCACGATTGAAGAGGAAGGGCTTGAGATCGGCCTTGAAGGGGGAAAGGGAGGAAGCCAGCGAGGCGAAGGGATTGCGGGATGGAATTCCAGAGTGTGGGGGCAGAGTGGCTGAAAGCCCGCACACCGATGGTTGGGCGATTAGGGAGGGGGACATGGATAGGTCAGAGCCCACTGAACGA